>VZTD01000320.1:142624-164210 GCA_013397725.1 Rhagologus leucostigma
AGGTGGGAGGGGAGGAAATGCAAGAGGCTGCATCCAAATAAATACATTTATGTGTATATATATATATATCTGCGTCTCTGTGTGTATATATATATATATATATGTAGGCTTGGGGGCAAGAGCAGGGCACAGCAAAGCATCTGCCCCTCGCGGGCGCTGCCGGGCGCGTCCCTGCCCGGGGCTGCCGTGGGCTGGGCACCCGCAGCACCCACGAGGCCTCCGTGGCACCGAGCACCCACGGGCTCCCTTCTCGGCAGAGTGGCCACCCCGGGGTGCTGGCACTGACCATGATGGACCTGAAAGTGGACGAGGAGGAGGTGGACAGCGGGCAACCGGTGAGCATCCAGGCCTTCGCCAGCAGCTCCACCCTGCACGGGCTCTCGCACATCTTCTCGTACGAGCGGCTGTCGCTGAAGCGCGTGGTCTGGGCGCTTTGCTTCCTGGGCTCGCTGGCGCTGCTCGCCCTCGTCTGCACCAACCGCATCCAGTACTACTTCCTGTACCCCCACGTCACCAAGCTGGACGAGGTGGCGGCCACCAGGCTCACCTTCCCCGCCGTCACCTTCTGCAACCTCAACGAGTTTCGGTTCAGCCGAGTGACCAAGAATGACCTGTACCACGCCGGCGAGCTCCTGGCCTTGCTCAATAACAGGTGGGTGCCGGTGCCTTGAGGTGGCCCCAGGTGACATCTCAGTTAGCCCAGTTCTGCAGGTGGATGCGGGCAAGAGCCACCAGGTCCTGCTGATGCTCCTGGGCGTGTGGCTCCCACACTGGGCTGCCCCAGATGGCTTCAGCACGCACAGCTCCCATCCCCAGTGGGCGGCACATGCAACAAGGCCAGGGCCACCCTGGGTTCTTGTGGAGCCGGTCCAGCACACCTGGCTCCGTGTCCTGGGTGCCATCCCATGCAGCGAGGCCAGGGGTGCCAGCAGGTGAAGCCACTGAGCACGACCCACACTCCAGCACGGTGCCATTCCTTGGGCTGTGGAAGCCCCTCACCCGTGGCTGTGGCGGCTCCTTGGTGCTGCCAAGCTGCTGTCGAGAGCTTGGTGCACTCCGTGCCCGTGCCAGTGCCAAGGGGCTTCACCGCTGCCCCCACGCCCGCCCCAGGGAGGGGTTTTCAGCCGTGACAGCAGAGCTGAGACCCAGCACATTCAGCTCAGTTCCCAGCAAGGCCACCACCTCACCATGACGCCACCAAAGGCACAGGGCAGGTGGCTGGGTGGCCTCAACCAGGGCTGGTGCCGCTGGACCAGCAGTGGAGCAAGTGGGATGGGTTTGGAACGTGGCCACTGCCCAGCTTCTCCTCATCCATCCTTCTGCTATCTCTCGTGCCTCTGGGCCACTTTGTGCTGTTGGATGCTCTGGAGATGCCACGTGCAAAGTGGGGCTGTGCTGAGCCCGCGCCGGGGTCAGGGCAGACGTAGCTCCCGCGAACCCCAAATGGCCTTTGCCAGTGGGAGCAGCCGCCACAGCCAGGCCTGAGCCTCTCCCTGCTCTTTCCCTCAAGATACGAGATCCCAGACACCCAGACGGCCGACGAGAAGCAGCTGGAAATCCTGCAGGACAAGGCGAACTTCCGAAACTTCAAGCCCAAACCTTTCAACATGCTGGAGTTTTACGACCGGGCTGGCCACGACATCCGGGAGATGCTGCTGTCCTGCTTCTTCCGTGGGGAGCAATGCACCCCCGAAGACTTCAAAGTGGTGAGTGACCTGCGGGCCCTGCCCAGTGCCACCTTTCCCCCGTGTGAGGAGGGTGTTTGTCCACCTGTAGCTGCTCCCGCCTCCTTCCAGCTAGGAAAGGACCGGCAGCACCGTCGCTAAGGGGATGCCGCTGGATTTTGGAGGTCCAGGTTGTCCCCAGGAGCACGTGTGGCTCCGTACAGCTCCGTGGGCTGCTCCCACGTGGGCAGAGCGCATTTGGGCTGTGCGAAGCAGGGTTGTGCGTGCCGGGCTGGAAGCTGCCGTGGCGAGGAGGCTCCCGTGGAAAAGCAGGGAGAGCACGGGTGGCCGAATCCCTTGGGAACACGGGTCCCAGTGGCTCAGTGCTGTGCCCCGCCATGGAGGTTGTTCTTGCGCTGGTGGATCCAGCGCACAATAAAGCCTTTATCCCTGCGGCTGCCTGGCCCCATCCAGCTGGGAATGAAACAGTGCCGGCTATTCGGGTGCTGCCTAATCAATTCGGCAGCCGCGGTGGCTGTTCCCGAGCAGCTCCGGCGCGGAGCCTGTGGCCCTGCGCTGCTCGGGGTCTCCACCCTCATCACCAGCCCAGGGATGTCCCGCTTGTGTCCCCTGCCGAGCACGGCTGGCTGTTTGCGGAGCTGCCGCCCGGGTCCCAGCGCAGTTCGGGTGGTTTTAATCACCGGCATTAAATTCCCGTGACGGGCTCTTTCCACGAGCAGGTGTCTGTTGTCAGCCATGAGGCGTTTTATTTGTTAAATGGAGGCACGTTGCAGCCTGGAGGGGGCTGGATCCCCTCCAGCAGGGCCGGCGAGCAGGGCCAGCTCCAGCCTGTGCCCAGTTCCGGCTTCGGCTCTTCCCGGGTCACGGTCGCGTTTTCTGAGCCGAACCATCCTCAGGGACCTTCATCCCAGCTCCCTCCCTTCATCTGCTGGGTTCCAAATCCCTGCGCTCTGCATCCCCTTCAACCGGCAAAAGCCAAACAGACTCGCAGCTGGTTTGTTATTCCTGCCCGGATTATTCCTTGCAAGCAGGTTGGGATGATTTAATGGGTTTGATTAGAGGAAGCTGGCTCTGTGCTACGTCTCTGTTGCTCTTTGGAGTCCCCTTGCAGCCCGGCACAGGCAGGTCTGTGCGTGGTGGGGCTGGGATGGTGCTGGGATGGCGTCCTGGCACTGTCAGAAGCTTTTAGGGGATTGTTTCACCAGTAAATTCCTGCTGCCTTGCTGCTCCCTCCACGGGCTGAGCCAGGCTCGGTGCTGCTCTGGGCCTGGTGGCCCCGGCCGGGCTGGGGGGTGCTGGGGACCAGCACCTGGGCAACGCAGCATCAGCCCATGCCAGCCTGGTGGGGCCCCACCTTCTCACACAGCGGCCGGGTCCCCTCTGCGCTTCGGGAAGCCCCTTCAGTGTCCAGGGACGCTTTTGCATCCAGGGCTGCCCCTGTCCTCTCACTGATCCAGAGGGGACGGGGAGAGATCTCGCCGGGGAAGGTTTGGGGGCTGCCCAGACCCCACAGCCTGGGGCAGATGGGGACAACCAGGGGGCTGATGAGGACAGCCAGGGGGCTGATGAGGACAGCCAGGCAACCGGTAGGGACAGCCTGGGGTGGATGGGGACAACCAGGGGGCCGATGGGGACAGCCTGGAGGTCAGTGGGGCCGGCCTGGGGTCCATGGGGCCAGGCGGGGGTCCCGGAGGGCGCGATGCCGGCCGCACGCCGATGGCCGGCACAGGAGCCCGACACGCCGCGGTGCCGCCTTATCTGTCCCCGGCAGAAGGGAGGGCTCGGGGCAGCCGCGGCGAATGCAAATGAGGGGCTACGAGCCGAGATACCCGGGGTGACGATAAGGCAGAGGAGGAGCTGCCTCCTGTCCGGGTCCTCCCTCGTCCTGCCGGGGTGGGGGAGCAGCGGCACCGGAGTAGGGACCCCCCCGTGCTGGGGGCACCGCCCGTGTGCCCCCCGAAGCCCCCAGGTCAGCTCTCAGCATCACCTGCAGCCAGGACAGGGTCCCCCGGCACGCGGGGTTCGTGCTGGATGCCGCGGGGAAGCCCGTCCTGGGATGATAGGAGCTCTTCCCACCTCCTCTTTCATCCTACGCCGTCACCAGCCACATCAGGGGGCCCGGCCTTGCTCATCCCCCTCCATGTCCCCCCCCCGGGCCGGTGTTCCCCAGAGCTGTGTGCGGGGAACAGGGACACTCCAGTGGAGCTGACCAGACGCATCCCATGCTGGAGAGCGAACCCTCTAAAAAGACCAGGGGAGAACCACTGGCCCACCCCAGCTCTGTCCTGGCTCTCCACAGCCCCTCCAGCACCACCAAAGGGTGGGTGACCACCAAAGCTCCCCCCCCGCAGCAGCCCAGGACAGGGACAAGGATGCACAGGGAGGTGCCGTGATCTCCCCCCCTCAGTCCCAAAATCTTGGCATGACCTGAAAGCCCGGAGAGGCAAACGCAAAGCTGAGGGGCAAGTCTTGACCCCCCTCAGGACATGGCCCTGAGGGACATAGGCTGAGATGTCCCCACCCCAGGGCTGTGCCCAGAGCCTCACGCAGGGATGGGACAGGGAGGGGACAGACACGTTTTCCTTTGCAGGAGGGGGCTGGCCCTCACTGTCTCCCCGTTTCAGGGCCACGCTCCCTGACACCCTCATTAGCAGCGCGGATCAATGTTTCGCTCTTCCTGCTTCATTATTTATGAGCCGGAGTCCTCCCTCCGCTGCGGGAACGCGCGGCCCCGCCGGCTCCCTGCTCGCGCTTCCTCCCCGCGCTGTGAGGTTCCCCTGGAGCCTCGCGCACCCACGGGGATCTGCGCCTCACCCAGCAAGGGGAAGGCCCACGAGTCCTGTCTCTGGGCTCTAAACCCCAGGAATTTTCTCTTCATCCCAAGGAAAAAGGAGAAACACAGAGGATGAGCTTCCTCTCCACACCCCGGAGTGGGAATTGTGGCCGCATGCAACCTCGGGAAGGTGCCCCGTGCTTGGGAAGCCCCTTTTGGGTGGTCGGTGCAGCCGGGGGGGACAGGAGCGGCCGTGCCTGGGATGGCACAATGTGCGTGTGCAGCTTTTCCTTCTCACACGCCGTGAACCCATCCCAGGGAGAGCCCCATCCCAAGCTCCCTGTCACCGTCCTGCTCTGGGGCACGCTGGCTGAGCCTGGAGCCCTGAGCAGCGTGCACGGGACAGCCTCGATGAGCTGGAGAGGATTAAGACCTCTGGACCGTTTCCATGAGGCTCCAGGGCTGAGCTGGCACTTGGGAGAATTGAGTTTGACGTGGAGATCATGCCGCTGCCTTTAGCATTGGATTCTGCATCCTCTGCCCTGGAAACACCGGGTGCACAGAGGGAGAGCCAGGGAGGGAGCGGGAAGGGTCTGCAGCAGTCCCAGCAAACCCCAACCACGCTCCTCCTCTCCTTCCTCCCATCTCCGGAGCAGTGCAGGAGCTCCTGTGAAGGAGAACAGGTCCTGTTCCCCACAGCACCCCACTGCTCCCTGCTGAGCCTCCCCACCCTCCTTCTGACCCCACTGCACCTTGGTGAACCCCACTAGACACCGCCAGATCCTGCTGTGCCCCTCAGACCCTGCTAAACCCCAGTGTGTGCCCCTCTGCACCCCCAAAACCTCTCTGCACCCCTGGGCTCCCTGCTCAGCCCTCAGCCCACCTCGCTCCAGCAAAGGGGTGTTGGAGCTCTGCTCCTGCCACCCCGGGAATACCCCGAAAAAAAAACCCCTTGTGCGGTTCAAACCTGCCCTGTTGGTGGGTGCTGGGGTGTCCTGCAGCACCCATGGGAGCTCAGAGGGACGGGCAAGGTAGGACACGCTCAGGGGTGCTCAGCCCGGGGGTGCTGCTGGTCCCCTGCTCTCCCTGGCTCTCAGCCCCGCGGGATCCAGGCCTCAGCCCCAAATCCAGCCACGGCCCCCCGTGGCCCCACACGGCCCCGCGGCAGTCACAAGCCCCGGAGCCCCGTGGCGAGCGGAGCTCCCCCGCGGCGCAGCGTTAGTGGATAATCACGGAGCCGGAGTGAGAAGCATCTCCAGCACAGCTGGAGAGACCGGGCGCGGGAATTACTGATACCCAGACATTTCCTGGAGCTTTTGACAGTTAATAAACAAACCGCATGGGTCCATCTGGCTCTGGAAAAACAACTTGGGGACAGCGTGTGGGCACCGGGCACGGCCGCTGGCCCCAGATAGTCCCGTCCTGGTTTGGGGCTGGTTCCCAGCAGCGTTCCAAGCCCCAGCAGTTCCCGCCACAGTCCCCAGCGGAGCCGGTTCGTTTACAAATTCTGTAAGACATTTGAGTGATTTATGCAAATCACTTTTTAAAGCGGCACACAGGCTCCTAAATAACTTATAAGCGTTGGGAGCTGCTGGCATGTATCTGTTGTTTCCGAGCACTGATTCACCTCGGGCATCCCGGTGGTGCTCCCGGGGGCCCGGCTGAGCGTCCTCACCTGGATCATCGGCGAGCTCCACCCGGGCTCATCCCCCACATCGGCCTCTCTCCACGGCCGAACAGCAGCAGGGTTTGACCCCAGGGGTTGCCCCGTTTTCCAGACGAATGAAGCAAACCCGGCGGAACGTGGGCTGCCTGGCGCGAGATAATCGGAGGTGACGGAGCAGAGGAGCTGCCACGCACGGGACCGCAGCCGTTTGCTGGTGGTGACTCGGCTTTCCTGGGAAGTGCAGCGGGTTGGGAGTGCCCCGACTGTTGTCTGCTCAGCAGCTCGGAGATTTTCCAGTATCACTATATTTTGCTCAAAGCAAATCATCCAGAAAGCAGCCGTGAGCTGTTTTGCCCTCGGGCACGGAGCAGAGACACTCACGCCGTTGCTCCTCGGCTGCCTCCGTGCCCCAGCTTCACCCAAGCGTTCCCAGACCCAGCCAGGCAGGAGGACTGGGGAGCCCTCGGCTGCTTGTGGCTTTGCTCACCCCACACTGACATGAACGTGGACGGGAACTCCCGTGGGAAGCCGGCTGCACTTCACTCTCCCTCTGTGGCACGGCCCCGGCGCCGTGGCTGCGTGGGACCAGCACCACTGAGCCCACCACGACCGATCTTGGCCAAGACGGTGCAGAAGAGGATCAGGAACAAGAGGGATGAGAACACAGCCCTGGCGCGGCACGGTGAGAGGCCACCAGGTGCCTGCACCTCACAGCCACTTCGTTAGGGCTGTGAATGGCGCGTCCAGCGCCTGAACCTCCGAGCTCTGGACATCGGTGGGATTAGAGGAGAAGGACTTGCAGGATCAGGATCAGGCTCGGGCAGTGTCATTTAATCCCTGGCTCTGCCCAGGGGCTGTGCCCAGCCCCAGCAGCTCCCCGTGCACAGCAGCACCGTGCACGCCCGGAGGGGTCACACACCCCCAAAGCTCTGTGCACACCCAGAGGAGTCACACACACACAAAAAGCACCTTGCACACCTGGAGACGTCCCACCCCAAAGCACTTTGCACACCCAGAGGTGTCACAGCACACCCCCAAAGCACTTGGCACACCCGGAAGGGTCCTGCGCAGCTGGAGGCACCACGCACACCCAGAGGTGTCATGTCAAGGGCTCAAAGCATCCCAGCTTCACCTCTGGCCATTCCTGTTCCTCTTGCAATGCCTTTGCACAGAAAGACTCATTAACGAATGAATTATTGATGATTATTAATAAGCTGTAACGGCATCTGTGGCTGCTGGAAGAGATGAGGAGGCTTTCGAGTGGTATCCGACCACAATGGAGGTGAGGATTTCACGGCTGAGGAGAGGGCACCCTGTGCACGTGTGTCCCGAGGGATCCACAGGCTGGAAGCACAGCCCTGGACAGCACCAGCATATGAGGGGCTCCAAGTTGTTCCCCTCAGCCTCCCTTTGGTGTTTTTCCCAGCCCTGGGCTGGGCAATAGCAAGGTGCTCTCTGAGGATTCAACAGGACCTGCCCAGGAACCTCCTGGTGCCATTTTCCCTCTCTCCCTGATATCAAGTGGGGAGAAGCCGGGCTGGAGGGGGCAGATCCCCTGAGCCTCTGGAGCCACAGATCTCCACAGGGAGACCAGGAAATTGACTGTCTCATGGCCTTTTGCCTCAGTTTAATTTCTCTGGCTGTTTAGAGCCGCCTGTGTTTTATCGCCTGTGGAGCTTGGCCGGGGCTCCTGAGGCAGCGCTGCAATTCCTGCTCCAGCCAGGGCTCAAGGAGCTCCTCACCGGCTCTTATTTATTTATACAGCCCCGACACTTGGATATTATAACCAGTTATTTATTTTTGGAGGAGCTTTTTTCTGTGTGGAGGGTTTGGTGTGTTTGCATCCAGGCTCTCGCCCCAAGGACGGAGCTGGGGCAGGGTCTTCCCACCCACTCTGTGATTTATCAGGGATTTTAAACTCCTGCTCTCCTGGCAGGGACAGGGAGACCCTTCCAGAGCCACCGCATGCCGGGGCTGTGTGACTGCTCTGCTCGGATTAGATTAGATTTGAAAAGCGTGATACGTGCGGAGCCAGAGCGAGCGAGCACAGCCAGGAAACCAGACCGGAATACCGTGGGTTTTTCCCCCCTCCAATAAAACTGCCGGCTCGAATCTGCCTGCGTGAACTGTCTGAGCGATTGTGAAGGATGTCGGAAAAAATTGCAACCTGCTTACGGGTAGTTCGTGATCAGCGGGAAACACGGGAAGACGTCGGGATAAGGGTCCACAGGAATAATCCCGGACGCACGGGAATTAGCAACGCCTCAGCAGCATCCTCCCTGTCCTGGCAGAGGCCTGGTGACCCCTCCACGGCACGAAGGGACACTGCCGGCGGGTAAATCACCGGGAAGCTCCCAGCAGCACAAACTGGTTCAGTTACAGGAGCCTAAACAGATCCTGGAGAGGAGGATGCGGCGGCTGCGGAGCCGTCACGGCGGATCACAGCCAAGGCTCCAGGGACACGCTCGACTGCCCACGGAGCTGCAGGGGGGTCCCGGCTGAGGCCCCCAAGACTCCAGGCCAGGGTGGCTGCAGGTGGCCTCAGTGCCTGGGGCAGCAGCACCGGCACCCGGCAGGGCTGGCTGGGACGAGCTTGCCCAGGAAAGCTTTGAAAGATTAATAGAGTTTAAATGGAAGCCTTTGGAGAGGAGATAAGGCTCATCTGATATGAAATCATATGGAACAACGGGATCCAGGGAGGCCCTGGCTCTATAATGAAGTCCACTTAGCACATTACTCACCATAATGTGCTTTTTATTAAAGTCCTGTGCTGCAGGTGCTGAGTCTGCAGCCGGGAGGACGGGGCTGGAACGGCACAGGGACCCGGAGTACCGGACCCCGCCACCAGAAGCAGCCGGGATGCGCCGTGCAAAAGGCACCTCTGGCTTCCTGTTTCCCATCCCCTGTCTGACCCAGGGATGCGATTCCGGCATCACCAGCGCCGCGGTGTCACCGGTCCCCGCGGCTGGGGCTGGTGGGCCCGCGGGGACTGGGTGGAGAGGAGGCGGAGGTGGGGAATAATACAGAGGAAAAACTCCTTTTTAATCATCAATTTTTCTGCATTAGAATGTGACATGCTAATCCACTGTGAAGCGTCTAATCTGGGGGATAAAAGGCCGGATAACACAAGCTGCGCCCGGCTTGGCTGGCGGAGCGAGCCGAGGCAAGGTGGCAGCATCTGATAAGGGGTGCAGGATTAGTCCCGGCACAGATCCCGCCTGCCCGGGCAATCCCACCTTGCTTGGCTGCCTCTGCTCTGTCTCTCGCCAGGGTCAGGGAGGGATCTGCAGCCCTGGAGCCGTCCCAGAGCGGCTCATCCCGCCCGGAGCGGCGGTGGCAGCACTGCCGGCGCCTCCACCACCATCTTGGCAGCTCCGGGAGCTGCAAAGCGCATCCCTGGGCCAAGGCACGTGGAAAACCTCATTTTTCTCCCTTTCGGTTCGCACAGCCGGGTGCGTGATGGGAGCAGGACAGCCCAGCTGTGGGGTCTCCATCTGCCCCAAATGTCCGTCCCCACCTGCGGCTCTGGCTGCCGCGGGGCTGCACCTCTCCCGCCGCCTCCCCAGCAGCCAGCTCCGACCTCCGGGCACCCCCAGGGATGACGTGGGCAGCTCAGCTCCCGCTCAGCCGGTTTTTGGCAGGGACGGGCAGTGGCCGCCACAAAACCGAGCGGGTTCAGCTCCCGGGGCGCTTTCTGCGACAGCCTCCCCGGGGCTCGGAGACCTGGGATAACAGAGCTTGCAATGTTGTTTTCTCCTCGCCTCCTCGGGGATTGGTTTATCTCTATGAATAACTCCATCCCGGCTTTGATCTCCTCTGCCATTAAAGCGTGACAGGCTGTGAAATGTGCTGTTGCTGCCGTCAAATCCCGCTCCCGCTCCCCCCCCCCGCCGCCTCCGTGCTCCCCCGCTCCGGGAAACCTCCTTTCCCAGGCCCGTGAGGAGCTGCAGAGCAGCGAGCGGGGCCGAACCGCCGCGGGACAGTGGCCAAACACGGTGCTGGAGGCAGGAAAATCCCATCTCCTTCTCCCATCCCACGCCTCTCACTGGGGCGGGGAGGAGGGCACGGAGCATCCCCGGTCCCAGCGCCGGGTCGGGTGTGGCGGCATCATCCCAGCGCCCGCCACGGGGGCTGATGTCACGGCTAATTATAGCATCCCCCGTCCCTCGCCCCCGCCAAAGCTTTACCTGAGAGAGGGTAAAAATAACTCCTGGCGAGGGAGGAGCTGGAACGAGCCCAAGGACTCCTCCAGCATCTCCAAAACTTGCACAAACCAGGACCGCGCCCCTCTGCCTGCAACACGCGGTTTGTCCCCAGTCTGGGGGTCAGGACATTTTCCGCTTTCCCCTTGGCGCCGGTGCCTCCGTGCTCCGGGCTGCGGCCGTCCCCGGTCACCTTCACCCCGGCTCGGGTGTCGCCGCTGGGACAGGTGGTGGTAACCGGAGCCGGGCCGTGCTCGTCCTCCCGCCCCGCTCGGCTGCTGGGAACCAGCCCTGGCGCTCCCCGCGAGCTGTTTAAGCCGAGCGAGGCAGGTTAATGGCCCCAGTCGATGATGGAATGTTTTCATTACAGCATCTTTCTCGCTCTCTCCCTGCTGCAATTGCTCCCAGGAAGACACATTAAACCTCCCCACGCCGAGGGAGCGGATCCGCCCCTCGCTCGCACCATCAGGGACCGGCTGATGGCCCCGGGCAGCACCGCTCACCTGTCCGAGCCGTGCCGGGGCTAAACAACCCCCTCAACCTGCAATTCCTCAGTTCCATTTCCCTTCTCCTCTCCCCGCTACAGCCATGGCACCGGAACTCAGTCCCAGAGCTGGGAGCACCAGAAATCCCACCCCAAGCCCAGGCAGCTCCTGCCTGCTCCTCCCTGTCAAGAGCATCCTCCAGTGCCAGTCTGTGTGGGATCAGCCCCGTGTGTTCCCAGCCTGCTCTCACAGGGCTGAACCAGCCCAGCTCTCCCAAACCCCCTCCCAGGAGCATCCCTGATGCTGTCACAGCCCAGCCCTGCCCTGCAGCTCATCCCCATTTTAGGTGCCCACAGGGCACCTGTGACCCGGCCCCCATGCCCTGGTGACTCCCAGCCACCCAATCCACCTTCCTGACCTTCTTTCCCAGGAGGAGTTCTCATCTCAGATTCTCTGGGATGCTCCCAAAAGGTGTAACCTTGATCTTGGCTTGATGAAATTTCATCCGGTGGCTCTGGCACTCGTCCCCAAGGTCATCCACCCTTTCTCCCAGGTCCCCAAGTGTCATCTGCCAGTGTCCCTCTTACACAAGGGCCCTCCTGAAGGGAATATCGAGCTTGGGGAGCCCCAGGATGGGACAACCCACTGTCACATCATGGATCCCCTGGCAGGGATCCCCAGTGCCTGTTCCACCGGCATCACCTGCCCAGGAATCTCAGATAACCGTGCTGGTATCAGATTGGACTTTTACCGAGTTCCTGAGTGATTTGTTCTCCCGATTTGTGGTGTCCATCTGCGCCAGGATGTGCTCAGGGACCAGGAACCCTGCAGGGTGCACGGGGAAGGACACACAGCAGCCGAACGGAGGGGTTGGGATGAGCTTCTCCCCCCCAGGCAGCAGCCCAAACCTCCCATCCAGCCCTTGCACATCCAAGTGCTGCCGGATTTAGATTCTCCCCCCGGGCCGGTGATGGCGGTGCCGGGATGGGGCTGGAGATTGCTCTGTGGTCTCTGGATGCTTTTATGAAGTGCTGAGCACAGGAAAACAGCAAACCACGAGAAGGGGCTGCGCTGCTGCAGAGAGGAGACGCCCGTGCTCGTGGCAGCCGCTGGCTCCATCCCAGCATCCTGCACCAGAGCTGCTCCCTGGGACCCCCAGCCCGGCCGGTTCAGCAGCACAAGGCCTGGATGCCATTCCTTGAGGGAAGAGGCGGCTCCCTGCGCCCCACTGGGATCCGAAGCACGAGGTGACGCGGCCGGCACTGCCTGGGCTCTGCAGAAGGACTCATTGCCTGACCAGCACTCAAATCCTGCCCAGACCAGCCCTGCTCGGAGGAGGACGGACCTCACACCGCTCGGAACGCCGGACTTGCCGGATTCTCACGTGCCCTGCGGCACAGCGGGATGAGCCTGCAGGGATGGGCACTGCCAGGGCGGGAGGAGCATCGTAGGAGCCTGAGGACACCACAGCATCCTTCCCCCCACCTGGACCAGCACCGAACCGGGACAGCGTCACAGGGAGAACCTCTGGCTCCAGCTGCGCTGAGGATGAGTGCAGAGAGCCTGGCATACGGTGGCTCTGGAGACAGCCGGGGACCCAGCGGGGAGGGCCTGGCTGGAGCAGCCGCTTGGGCTGCCAGGGCCAGACCACGCCAGGACGGAGGGCACGGCGTGGGGACGCAGCGCCGGGTACCCGCACACACACACCCTGTGTGCCCCCAGCCTGGCAGCCCCTCGGGCCCCCGGGCGGCACCGGGAGCTCCCACGGCGCTTCTGGAGCCGGCGATGTCTCTGCTCCGTCCTGGCAGCCGTAACCCGCCGGTCCCGGGGGGCCTGGGGAGCCCGCGGAACCGCCCCTCGCTCCTCCTCCCCTCCTTCTGCTCCTGATATACCCTCCTCGCTCCGGCCCCTCCGAGCATCCCTCTGCTCCTCTCCCTCACTCCTGCTCGCCTCACTCCTTTTCCCTTCGCCGTTTCTCCTCTCTGAACTTGCCCCTTCCCCCTCCCCTGCTCTCCCCAGCCCCTCTCCGCCGAGGAACTGACTGAAGACCCCCAGGCTGTGGCAAGGCAGGGGCCAGGACCCCCACACCAGAGCCAGGACCTCCACACTACAGCTGGGACCCGCAGCCTGGGCAATGCCTCTCCAGATATTCTGCACCATCTCCTTCTCCAGTGAGGAAGGACCAGAAGATGCTGCAGCCACTGGGAAGGGAGAAGATGGAGCAGACGAGTTCCTATATGGGCAGGAGGAGGATGAAGAGGACGAGGAGGACACACGGGCAGCCACGGACTTTGTGGCCTTTGCCAGCAGCTGCACCCTGCACGGGCTGAGCCACATCTTCGTGGAGGGCAGCCTGGGCGCCCGGCAGGCGCTGTGGGCGCTGGCCTTCCTCCTCTCCCTCTCCGTCTTCCTCTACCAGGTGGCCGACCGCATCGCCTACTACCTGGAGTACCACCACGTCACGCTGCTCAGCGAGGAGGACAGCCCCGAGATGACCTTCCCCGCCGTCACCTTCTGCAACATCAACCGTGTGCGGCTCTCGCAGCTCAGCCACGAGGACTTGCTCTACCTGGCCCCCCTGGTCGACTACGAGCCTGGGATGGAGCTGGGCTTCACCCCGGCCCAGCCCGGCCCCTGGGAGGAGGACGAGCCCCTAAATTTGTACGGGTTTTTTAACCGCACTTGCCACCAGCTGGAGGACATGCTGCTGAGCTGCAGCTACCGCGGCCAGCGCTGCGGCCCCGGGGACTTTGCGCCGGTGAGTAGCCCCAGGGTGGCCCGGCACGGGAAGCAGCTCCGGAGCTGATTGGTGTCGGATCAGGCACGGCAGGTGATGCTGCCCTTGGAGCTTGCTCAGGGACGGGCTGATATTTCAGCCCTGTCTGCCAGAGCTGGGGATGGCACCGGCTGTGGAGACCTGCTGGCGGGACACGGAGAGTATCCCCGGGGCTGTGCTTGCAGAGGAGGTGCCTGGCACCTCCATCCTGGCGGCATCAGGGCTTGTGGGGCACCATGTGGCCTGAGCCCTCTGCCCTCACATGCCCCTTGCCCAGGCTGGAAGCAGCTCCGCGGTGTTGGGGCCGTGCCGGCTGCCGGAGGCGAGAGCTGGAACGGCCGAGGAGGGATGGGGGGGTCCAGGATCCTGTCCAGCCCCGTCCTCTGCAGGGATGGAGGAGGGCTTGGAGGAGGCGCCGGTGCAGGCATCAGGCTGAGTGCCACCACCTCGGGGAGCCACAGCTGCCGTGGGCTCTCTGGGGCGGAGGTGCTGTAAATCTGCAGTGTCTCCTCTGAGTCCATCCCTGTGGGAACATCTCCTCCTCCACCAGGGCCAAGATGGGCAGAGAGATTCCAACACTCTGAGAGATCCCGTAGGTCGGGAGCCCAGGTCGGACCATGCCCAGGCTGGCATGGCTGAGTTTTGGGGCTGGGGACGCTCTCCTGGCTCCGTGCTGTGGCTCCACACAGAGGGGCCTCGGCCTCAGCCCTGTGTCCTCTCCTGCAGGTTTTCACCCGCTACGGGAAGTGCTACACCTTCAATGCGGGGCAGGACGGGAAGCCCCGGCTTATCACCATGAAGGGGGGCACTGGCAACGGCCTGGAGATCATGCTGGACATCCAGCAGGACGAGTACCTGCCGGTGTGGGGGGAAACAGGTAACCCACTGCCCCAGCAGGTCCACTCGGTCACCGGCAGCTGCTGGGGTGCTGCCCAGCCCCTACCCACCTCCCCAGCCCCTTCCCAGCTCCCCAGACCGCAGATCCACATCCCTGAGGCTCCCTTCTCTTCCCTCCTCTTCCCTCCTTCCATTTCTCATCACTTCTGGTCTTTTCTTTCCCTTTTCCTCCTTGTCTTTGCTCTTTGCCATGGCAACTCCCCATTGTTTAGACACGCAGCCATCACTTGTTTATAAATAGAGGCAAATACTTTCCCTGCCACGCTCCCGGGCGTGGAGCAGGGGGGTTGGGGTGGAGGGGGCAAGGACATGGTGCAGCAAACAGATGGACAGATGGATGGACACGTGGATGAATGACTTGGCCCAGGGGAAGCGTGGGAGGCAGAAGTTGTGGTCCCTCTCACAGCAGGCTCGGCACAGCCCCTCGGAGCAGGGACAGTGCTGTGCTCACCCCGCTTCTCTCTGCCACAGATGAGACCTCATTCGAAGCCGGGATCAAGGTGCAGATCCACAGCCAGGACGAGCCCCCGCTGATCGACCAGCTGGGCTTCGGGGTGGCTCCCGGCTTCCAGACCTTTGTGTCCTGCCAGGAGCAGCGGGTAGGAACCGGGCAGGTCTGGGATGCCCCCTCCCACCCTGCGCTGCGGGAGCAGAACCTCCTCGCTGTGCCCTTGTCCCCGCACTGGATGGAGAGGAGGACCCGGTCCTGGGGACCGATGCCATGAGGGTGTCCGTTCCCTGCCACGCTGGGGGCTGGGAGGGCTTCTCTCCTCACTCCTGGCTTCTCTCCCCTCCCAGCTCATCTACCTGCCGCCTCCCTGGGGCGACTGCAAGGCCGTGGCGGGCGACTCGGAGTTCTACGACACCTACAGCATCACGGCCTGTCGGATCGACTGCGAGACCCGGTACCTGGTGGAGAACTGCAACTGCCGCATGGTGCACATGCCAGGTGAGCCCCGTGCCCAGCCCGGCCCCGGCCCAGCCCTCCAGTGTGGTGCCAGCTGGAAAACCTGCTCTGTGTCTCCCCAGGCGATGCCCCTTACTGCACCCCGGAGCAGTACAAGGAGTGCGCGGATCCGGCCTTAGGTGAGGCTGCCCGGCCCCGTGGGACGGAGCTGCGGGTGTTGGGTTTCTCCATCTCGCCATCCCCTTCTCTCCCTGCGCAGATTTCCTGGTGGAGAAGGACAACGAGTACTGCATCTGCGAGATGCCCTGCAACATGACCCGCTACGGCAAAGAGCTCTCCATGGTCAAGATCCCCAGCAAAGCCTCGGCCAAATACCTGGCCAAGAAGTACAACAAGTCGGAGCAGTACATCGGGTAACGCGCTGCGGCCACGGCGGCGGGGCCCCGTCTGGTCCCTCCATCCCAAACCTCAGCCTGATGCCACTTCTGTCCTGCACAGGGAGAACATCCTGGTGCTGGATATCTTCTTCGAAGCCCTGAACTACGAGACGATCGAGCAGAAGAAGGCGTACGAGGTGGCCGGTTTGCTGGGTGAGTGTTGGTGGCTGTGGGGAGCCCTGTGGCACCTCCAGTGAGCCCTATGAGCACCCCCAGTGAGGTGCTCTCGTGCTGGCCCTGTCACCACGGCCCCGTTCCCAAGGCACCGGGACGTGCCAACAGCGCGGATGTGGAGCAGGGCACCCCACTGCCATGAACAGGCACCGGGCACAGCGGTGACGAGTTCTGCCCCTTTCTCCGCTCCGTCTGCCACCCGACTCTGGACTCAGGCTGCCCTCATGGCTTCCCTCTCCTCTGCAGGTGACATCGGAGGGCAGATGGGGCTGTTCATTGGGGCCAGTATCCTCACGGTCCTGGAGCTGTTCGACTACGCCTATGAGGTGAGCGTCTCCTCCATCCCACGGCTGCGCTCGTGTGGGACATGGGGACATGGGGAACAGCCACCCCTGAGCCCCACGGCGCTGAATTGTGGCTCTGGCAGGTGATAAAGCACCGGCTGTGCCGGCGGGGCAAGTGCCGCAAGAACCACAAGAGGAGCAACACAGACAAGGGCGTCGCGCTGAGCATGGACGACGTGAAGCGCCACGTGAGTGCGGGGCACAGCACGGTGCCCTCCTGCTCGTCCCCTCCTGCTCGTCCCCTCCTGCTCATCCCCTCCCGCTCGTCCCCTCCTGCTCGTCCCCTCCTGCTCGTCCCCTCCTGCTCGTCCCCTCCCGCTCGTCCCCTCCCGCAGCTCTGCTGTGGGGTGGGCAGTCACCGTTTTGGGGAGCACTTGGGAAAGAAGCAGAGGGGCCGGGCAGAGATGCTGAGGGGGGATGGTGCTGGGTCTCTGCGAGGACCTGGATGAAACCAGCGACCCCAACATCCCGTTTATCCTGCAGAATCCCTGTGAAAGCATACGGGGGCACCCAGCAGGCATGACGTACGCAGCCAACATCCTACCTCACCACCCGGCCCGGGGCACCTTTGAGGACTTCACCTGCTAACCGACGTCTGGATGTACAACCTGAGCTACCAAAGCCCTGCGAGAGCTGCCCTTCTCCCCGCCAGCGCCGGCGGAGAGACACATCTAGGGGGCCTTTGCTCCTCGGCACGGTGGGACACGGACAAGAGCGACGGCCTCGGATTTCGGGGCGGGCAGTGGGGGCGGGCAACGCCAGACCCCGGCGCAGCCCCCGCGGCAGCTGCTCTGCGCCTGCCCTGCTCCTTCAGAGACTCCAGGACGCTCCAGCCCGGCCGTCCCGCGGAGCGGGAGCGACACGCACAGTGGGCCAGGGCACGGGCCTGCCCCGGCTCCCCCTTGGCGCCCCTCGGCCTTTTTAACTAAAACCCAGAAGCCAAGAAGAAGCAGCCGTTCGGCCGCAGTCTCCATCCACAGCCCTGTCCGTCTGTCCTCCGTCGTCTCCATACTCATCCCGCTCCAACGCCTTGGCCGCGCTTGCTGGGCCCCCTGTGCCTGGCAGGGGGATCATCGAGGAGCCCCCGGCGTGCCCGGCACAGGGCAGCAGGCCGGCAGTCCCCAGAGAGCGCCTCCGTCCCCCAGGACCGGCAGCCCAGCCTCGCCCGGGCGCTCCCGGCACAAAGACGCAGCTCCTCCACCCGTGCAGAACATCTTCCTTGGCCCCTGCCCCGGGATCCGCCCCGGGAGCACCGGAGGGGGCTCAGCTGGGAGGTGCCAAGGCTCTGAGGACACCGGGCACTGTCCCTCCCCACCCATCCCTCCTGGGCTCTGGGCAGCCTGGCCAGTTCCAGCACTGCCCTGCTGTCCCTCCCGTCCCCAGGGAACCCTGTGGCCCCAAACCCAGCCATCCTCGGGGAGGAAGGCAGAAGGAAACCCCTGGTGCCATTTGGCTGCGGCCCCCAGCCCGGCCCAGCCGGGGACACCCCCTTGGCACCACCGTGGCTGGGCGGGCACCGGAGCCTCAACCCCCCCGGGGTTCACAGGGGACCCTGGGGCCACAGCTCCAGCCCCGCTGAGCCCCCGACAGCCGCTACCCCGCGGGGTTTGGGGTGTCTGTGGGTTCCCAGGGCTGCCGCTGCCCCTCCCCGGCACAGCCCTGCCCTGGCCGGGGGTCCGTGGCCGCCGAGTCACCACCCCCCGGGCCTGCCAGCACCCCCCACTCCCCTCCGGGGTCCCCATTTGGCCCCCCAGCCCGTCTCCCAGCCCCCAGGCCAGAGCCCTGCCCGGGCCCAAGTGCTACTTATCTTTAAGAGCTTTTGCAATAAGTCTTTTTAGTAATTTTTGTTTCTAAACTGCAGTTTTGTTTTTATTCTTGTCATTTTTATTCTTATTATTTGCTTCCTGACCAAAATTAGGAACTGGGGGTCAGTCCTTTGTATCCAGCGATCACCCAAAGACGACGGGTCGGCCACATCCATAAATTTTCTTATGGATTTCTCCTAATGTTTCATCGCGTTTCATTTATTTATTTTCTTTCTTTCTCTTTCCCATTCAAGCTTTTAAAGATGGGGCTGGGATCTGACCTTGAGGCTCACCTGTTGAAGAAAACGCTTTTTTTGTTATTATGTCATCGGCATTTTATATTTCTTATATATAATATATATGACTATATATATGTGTACATATATATATATATATATCTATATGCATCATGCCAGTGTAGATACCCATCCAGTAGCATTTAGGCCTTGTTCTTGTGCCATTTTTTTTTCTTTTTTTTTTTTTCTGTTACTGATCTCTGAATGCCTTCAAGTGTATAAAGTGTGGAATTCTCTCCGGTATCTGTACTATGTACACACATTTTCATAGGAAGCACAATAAGATGACAGATGCATTGTACATCAATACCTGCTACTCTTAACAACGATGATATAAAGAATGATATAAATGATGTAACTCCCCCCACGCCGAGCCTTTCTCTCTTGCTGAGCTGCTGGAAATGCTCCCCCCGAGGAGGCAGGTGGGGACAGCCTCATCCCGGGATGCTCCTGGAGCCGAAGGAAAGGGAAAGGGGAGGAAAAAGCTTTGGGCCGGGCTTCAGCGCTGCCTGGGACGTGCAGAGCGTCCCTTGGGTCGCAGCTGAGGCTGAGCTGAGCCTCCCTTTCCCGGGTGCTCCGGGTGCCTCAGCGAGCTCCAGCCTCGCTGCCTTGCCTCGGGAGCTCATCCCGAGGGACTCAGGGCTGGAGGAGGGAGCTGAGCAGGGAGAGGAGAATTAACACGCGCAGAGCTGTTAATCCCTGACAGCTCCAACACCTCCGTGGTTTGGGACCCGCCTGAGGTCCAAAAGGAGTCACCAGGTGGAATTTTACCCTGGCAGGGGCCCTGGAAGCGCAACCCGAATATAAACACACCTTTCGTCCTAAAAATTTCCCGCTACAAAGAGCAAAAGTAACAACAGAGCAGATCCAACACTGGGCATCCAAAAAAAGCCCTCAGGACTCCATGGAGACTGAATAATAGGGAGTGGGAGCGGGCAGGGAACGCTGAAATGCCAGCACACATCTCCCCCCGCTCTCCCCCCGGTCCCTTGGCTCCGACCCTGTCCCCGCGGCTCCTGGAAATGGCAGAGGAGTGTTTTGCATCTCAACTAGAACAGCCTCACCCTGCTCTGGTGCTTCCCGGCCAGAGCTGGAGCTGCAAAGGCCAGGGGGTGGCATTTGAAGGAGAACGGCCGGGCCAGGAGGGCGTTAATGAACCCGATTAATCACGGCCAGAGCCGTGCCCGCTCCCTCCCCGCGGCATTCCCGGCGCTGCCCCGGGCTCCGGGAGCTGTAATCCCCTCCCAGCTCCCGCTGGACCTGCTGGCTGTGCTGGGAGCAGGTCACCCCGTCCATCTGTCACAGCCCGGCTCTCCGAGGGCTCCGTGAGGACTCGGAGGAGGTGTCCGAGCCCAGCACAGCCCTGCAATCCCCGCGGGGACGCAGCAGGTACCGGGCAGGTACCACCGGGAGCGGCTCGTGGATGGGACGTGCGAAAGCTGCTCTTTCCAGGCACAAGACTCCAGCGTGTCCTGGTGCATCGAAGCATCGTGGGACGGCAGGAGGGGGCTGGGAACATCAGCCTGGTCGGGATCCAGGGCTTCAGCCTGGTCGGGATCTGAAGCTTCAGCCTGTTTGGGGTCTGGGGACCTTCAGCCTGTTCGGGATCTGGGGACCTTCAGCCTGTTCGGGATCTGAAGCTTCAGCCTGTTCGGGGTCTGGGGACCTTCAGCCTGTTCAGGATCTGAAGCTTCAGCCTGTTTGGGATCTGGGGACCTTCAGCCTGTTCGGGATCTGAAGCTTCAGCCTGTTCGGGATCTGGGGACCTTCAGCCTGTTCGGGATCTGGGGACCTTCAGCCTGTTCAGGATCTGAAGCTTCAGCCTGTTTGGGATGCAGGGAACCTCACCCTGATCAGGATCCACGGAACCTCAGGCTATTTGAGGTCTGGGAGCCTCAGCCTGTTCAGGATCTGGGGACCCTCAGCCCGTTCAGGATCCATGGAGCCTCAGCCTGTTTGGGATCCAGAGGCATTCAGCCCATTCGGGGTCTGTGGAGATCCCGAGATTCCACCAGCTCTCCTCGTGGGCCAGAATTCCCGGTCACCCCTCGCTGGCTGCCAGTGGAAACAGGCGCTGAGAGACAATCACACAGTCCTGGATGCTGCTGTCCTGGAGCCAGAGCCGGGCTGGCTGGGCAGGAAAGTTTCCATGGAGCTGCCAGCAGGTGCAGGGGAGGCATTTCCAAAGCTGTTCCACCAAACCCGCGGGCCAGGAGAAAGGAGGAAGGACACAATTAGGTCACCCCGGAGCCTCTCTTCTCCGGGCTGAACAATCTCAATTCTCCCAGCCTTTCCTCACAGCAGAGCTGCTCCATCCCTCTGATCATCCTGATGCCTCCTCTGGACTCGCTCCAGCAGCTCCACATCCTCCCTGTGCTGGGACCCCCAGGCTGGAGGCAGCGCTCATCAGATGATCATCATTAATTGTTTAATTAATACTCGCGGTGTGACTGCGCACTTGGCTTTTTCCATGGATTAATGCCGGCTGGATTTTTGTCCCTTTTCTCTCCGAGCACAGGAAACTGCTTCAGGGAAAAGGAACTTAATGTTAATACTTGCAGAAAGTGGCCTTTAACTCCAACCTCCTGCTCCATGCAGAGCCCCAGGGGAGACAGGAATCCTTTCCCTGGTGCTCAGCCTGAACCTGCACAAACTGGACCCATTCGTGGCTATTTGTTTTCCCCATAAACTTCATCTTTAAGATCCCAGAATCCCAGAGGTTGGAAAAGATCACCAAGTCCAAGCTGTGACCAATCCCCACCGGAGCCCCGAGTGCCACGTCCAGTTGTTCCCTGGACATCTCCAGGGATGGGGACTCCACCGCCTCCCAGGGCAGCCCCTTCCAATGCCTGACCGCCCTTTCCGTGAAGAAATTCCTCCTGCATGTGAAGGAGGGCAGCTCTGGGGCGGGGTGCCACGGCCACACCTGCACACCGGAGCCCTTCATCCCTGGGAAAGCCACATCCACCTCCCTCCGAGCACATCCCGGAGCAAGGGAGGCTCCAGGACCAGGGGACAGGGGCTGTAGTCACGGCCCGGGAGGGCTGACACCCCACAACCCTTCCGAGCTTCTGGGGCGATCCCGTACCCCCAATCCCATCCCCCCAGGTCCCCGTTCCCATCCCTGATCCCCGTTCCC
>VZTD01000320.1:164535-191372 GCA_013397725.1 Rhagologus leucostigma
GGGCGCGGGGCCGGGCGCGGCGAGCGCTGACCGGGTCTCTTCTTTCCGCAGCGCCCCGGGATGCTGCCGGGAGGCCGCCTGGCGCCGCAGGGCCCGGCCATGGGTCCTCCCGGGTACGGTGGGAGCCCCGCGGTGCGGCCCGCGCTGGCGCAGGCCGGGCTGGACCAGGCTCGCAAGCGGCCGGCGCCGCAGCAGCTTCAGCAGGTGCAGCCGCAGGCGGTGCCCAACCGCAACCACAAGTAAGGCACGGGGGGCACGGGGAGAGGGCGCATCCCGGGGCTAACGGGGGCATGCCCAGACAATGGGAGCACCTCGAGGCAGCGGCAACATCCTTAGGCAGAGGGGACATCCCCTGGGCCGTCTTGGGGTTCGGGAGGAATTTCTTCGTGGAAATTGTCAGGCGTTGGAAGGCGCTGCCCAGGAAGGTGGTGGAGTTACCATCCCTGGAGGTGTCCGGAGAATGACTGGACGTGGCACTCAGTGCTCTGGGCTGGTGACGGAGTGGAGATTGGGCACAGGTTGCACTCGAGGGTCTGGAAGGTCTTTTCTAACCTCAGGGGTTCTGGAGTTCTCGGCCATCCTGCAGCGCTTGGGGGGCTGAAAGGTCCCGTCAGGTCCTTGTGCATTCCCCTGCAATTGGAGGACTCCCAGCTCCCCACGGACAACACTGGGCAGGGCTGAGGTTATGTTACATGCCTGCATCCTGATGTGATGCTCCAGTGAGAATGGAATTCATCCTGGATTTAAAATGCTGTTCCTGGAAAAGCCACTCCAAAGTGGATTGAGGCTGGAGGGTCAGTTGGTTGTGTCAGGTCCACCTTCCCGAGGGATGCAGCCCCCTTTCCAATGGATGCAGCCCGCTTTCCAACAGATGTAACTCCCTTTCCGAGTGCTCAGAGGGGTGGGAAACGTTGAGATAACCGGTTAGTCGCACTGGAGCAGGGCCCAGGAGTCACTGGGCCAGTCGGTGCTGCAGGTTTGTGAGTTCCTGTGCCCAGAGCCGTTCCCATTTTCACGCCTGTTTTGCCTCCTGTCCCTGTCAGTGCCAAGAAGAAGAAGATGGCAGATAAAATCCTCCCGCAGCGGGTGAGTGGGACACGGGGAGGGGCTCAGGGGGAGGTGAGGCAGCACTCTGGGGAGCTGATGGGCATTTCCATCCTTGCTTGGCCACAGATCCGTGAGCTCGTGCCCGAATCCCAGGCCTACATGGACTTGTTGGCCTTCGAGAGGAAGCTGGACCAGACCATCATGAGGAAGCGCTTGGATATCCAGGAGGCTCTGAAACGCCCCATCAAGGTAGGGGAGGCCATGGCTTGTATCCAGGGTTTGGAGGCTCCTGAGTTCGGGCGGCAGGAGGGCACTGAAGGGTCGTGTCCTGTGAGTGCGGCGTATCAGGGGTCCCAGTGCTCTGGACACGGCCAAGGACTGGGACCAGCAACACCTCTGTCCTCGCTGTGTGCCCCAGGAGAGGGAGAATGTGAGGCAGCTGAAAACTTTGAGCTCAGTTTTAGCAAAACCTGTGCAGGACGGTTGGCCCGGTACGTGAGGATTAACGCTGGGCTGATGCTTTTTCTCGTAGCAAAAGCGAAAGCTGCGTATTTTTATCTCCAACACCTTCAACCCAGCCAAGTCGGATGCGGAGGATGGCGAAGGAACCGTCGCCTCCTGGGAGCTTCGGGTGGAAGGACGGCTGTTGGAGGATGTAAGTGGGAAGTACCCAGCCTCACAGGAGACTATGGATCTGGAATTGGCAGTGAAACCAGTTTCCTAATGTCTGAGAACACAGCTGGGGCTTGATATCCTCCTTCATCTCTGTTTTCCAAGGAGTCTGATGGTGACGAGACCGAGAGCCCAGCTTGGAGACCGATGGGTATCCCCATGGCAGGACACGAGTTGTCCAAAGTTCTTAGAGTTGTGAGAATCACTGGTGAGAGCAGCTCAGTGGCACTTGTGTCCCCGGCTCTGAGAACCAGGGCACTGGCACTGTACGTAACTGCTGAGGGGTTTTAACTCCTGCGAGCTCATCTTTAACTCCAGTCTTTCCCTTTCTGACTTGGGAACTTGATTTTTGAGCACACGTTGGTGAATTCAGGTGTTCAGAACTTACAGGAGCTGTCGTGCACGGTGGCTGTGCTTGAGTGCTGAGACTTGCTGCCCTAACCCTCTTCCTCCCTGTGTTGCTTGCAGTCTGCTCTGTCCAAATATGATGCCACCAAGCAGAAAAGAAAATTTTCGTCCTTCTTTAAATCTCTGGTCATTGAACTTGATAAAGACCTGTATGGCCCTGACAATCACCTAGTAGAGGTGAGCTGCTTTTTGCTGTGTTTCCTCTAAAAGTGGGTTGGTGTTTCAGCAGGTTGGGTTTGTGTGTCAGTTATAACTTGGGAGGTGGGAATCCTTGAGGCTCCTGGCAGCCAGGAGCTCTTGAATTCTCACTTTGGCTTTTCCTCTCACTTGCTGAAGGTCGGAACAAATGTATTGACTCTTGTTTCAAGCTCTTAAGTGGGAAGAATTGGAGCTTTCTCTGGTTGGGTGGGATTTGCTGGCAAAGCTTTTGGGTGCCCAGGAGCAGGGGGAATCGTGTCGAGGGGCTTCTAAGTTCCCTCTCATGTTCCAGTGGCACAGGACTGCTACGACTCAGGAGACAGACGGCTTCCAGGTGAAGAGGCCGGGAGATGTGAACGTGCGCTGCACTGTCCTGCTGATGCTGGATTACCAGGTAGCATAGCAGGGAGAAATTCCTCCCTGTGAGGGTGGGGAGGCCCTGGCACAGGGTGCCCAGAGCAGCTGTGGCTGCCACTGGATCCCTGGAAGTGCCCAAGGCCAGGTTGGACGGGACCAGGAGCAACCTGGGATAGTGGAAGGTGTCCCTGCCCATGGCAGGGGGTGGAATGGGATTTCTTTAAAGGTCCTTCCCAACCCGAACCATTCCGTGATTCCGTGCTGGGAGCAGCAGTGCTGGGCATGCACCATTACCTGTGTCTGGGGCCGCCTCACCTCTCCGTGCTCTTTGTTCAGCCTCCCCAGTTCAAACTGGATCCGCGCCTGGCTCGGCTCCTGGGCATCCACACCCAGACCCGGCCCGTGATCATCCAGGCCCTGTGGCAGTACATCAAGACCCACAAGCTGCAGGACCCCCACGAGCGGGAGTTCGTCATCTGTGACAAGTACCTGCAGCAGGTGAGGAACAGCGGGGCTGGAAGAGCAGCAGCTGGGTCAGTTTCGCCGTGAGGGCAGCCGGGGGTGGCTGCACCGAGCCCCTGCTCCTCCCTCAGCCCTGTCTCTGTCACAGATATTTGAGTCGCAGCGGATGAAGTTCTCTGAAATCCCACAAAGGCTTCACGCCCTGCTGATGCCCCCGGAACCGATCATCATCAATCACGTGATCAGGTGAGGCTGCTGCACGTGAGTTCCCGTTTCCAGGAAGCAGTGGGAGGGAGGGATGGATGAGGTTGGCACGGGAAGCCAATGGGGGTGCGTCCTGATTTTCAGCAGCAGTTCCCGTGTTGCCCGTCACTGTTCCTTTGTACAAGAACAGCCGCCTCTCTCATTGCCACATCCCTCTTCCAGAGGCACTCCCACGTCCCTGCTGTCCTTTGCTGTGGATAGAAACCTTGGATCAATCACTTACTCCTTTTGCTGCAAAGCCATCGGTGGGCTTTTACTACTTTTGAGGCTGAGGCTGACAGAGGCATGGCTTGTCCCTGTCCCTGCCTGCAGTCCATTTGCTGCAGCATCCCAGAGGAGCTGCATTTGCTGCCTAGCTGAACTAGTCCCAGATTTTGCCTTCTTTCTGGAGCTACTCCCTGATTTTGGCTTCTTGTGGATGTCCCCAGTGTTGATCCAAATGACCAGAAGAAAACAGCCTGCTATGACATTGACGTGGAGGTGGACGATACCCTGAAAACTCAGATGAATTCCTTTCTGCTCTCCACAGCCAGTCAGCAGGAAATTGCTGCTTTGGATAACAAGGTAGGAAAAGCTCCTTCAGATCTGCTCTCCTTGTTGCTGGGCAGGGATGTGTCTCTGGACAGGACAGGAGTGCTCTGTTGTTTAGTAGCTGCAGTGGGATGAGCCGTGCTTACAAACATGTGGCTGTACCTGGAAATGCAATTTTTAAAGCAAACGGTCTATGGGAAAATTGGTAATACTTAGAGCAGGAAACTGGGAACTGAGAATCCTGGCAAGTGTAAGTCAACCAGAGAGTGTAAGAATTTGCCTTCATGTGTTGGATCTCTTGATGTTTCTGACTTCTTCCCTGTTCAGCGGTTCCATTCTGTATTTGTCTCCTTCAGATCCATGAAACAATTGAGACCATCAACCAGCTGAAGACGCAGCGCGAGTTCATGCTGAGCTTTGCCCGAGATCCTCAGGGCTTCATCAACGACTGGCTCCAGTCCCAGTGCCGGGATTTGAAGGTAAAAGCTTTGTCTTGTGTGGAAGGTGGTCCAGTTCACAGGCTTTCCCTCATTAGAATGAGCTCCCACAGAGAGAAAGAGGCAATTTCCTCCTCGGAAAGCGAGGCTGGGATTTGAGTCAAGCGTAAGAAGCTGACCTGAGTGCGCTGAGATGTCTGTGAGGAGAGGGGAGGGGGTGGGTTTGCTCAGCACAGCCAGAGCTTTTGCACTCGCTGAGCTGCTGTGTCTTTGTGCTCCCCAGACAATGACTGATGTCGTCGGGAATCCTGAGGAGGAGCGCAGAGCCGAGTTCTACTTCCAGCCGTGGGCGCAGGAGGCCGTGTGCCGATACTTCTACTCCAAGGTGAGTGTCCCCGAGCAGGGGTCCCTCTCCGTGCCTGTCCCTCCTTGGGGCACGCAGTGCTGGGGGAAGGTGGCAGTTGCATCTTGGTCCCAGTTTGAGCTCACCCTCTCCCAGCTGGCTCCTGTGTTAACTGGGTGCTCTGGTGCTGCACCACCCGAGTGCGTTAATGCTGCGACTCGGCTCCTCTTGCAGGTGCAGCAGAGACGGCAGGAATTGGAGCAGGCCCTGGGGATCCGGAACACATAGGCTGCTCTGCTCCTCCCCGGGCAGAAGCATCACAGCTGTTTGTGGAGACAGAGCTGCAGAGCTCACTGTTCCAGCTCACAGAATCCCACTCCGGCAGCGAGGCCCACGTTACTCATCCTGGCGTTGTCCCTGCTGGGGCAAGTCCAGGACACCTGGGGTCTCGTGGGCTGTGGCAAGCAGACAGGCTCCAATGAGCACACATTTCTACCTGGTTTTCTTCCTGACTGTTGCCTTGTCAGTCCCAAGGCTTCCGTGAGTGTCCCCGTGACTCCGCACTGCCCGTAGTGTCCCCGGTAGCCAGAGTGACTCAGAGCCTTCTCTCAGCCCATTCCTCCCCAGCCAGCACCTGGTTGGGCACTCAGAGCTGGCTCTGAAGCCTGGCTCTGCTTTAAGGTGTGGCTGGACTCTTCCCTGCCACGTTTTACAGCCCGTGCCAGGCGCTGTCGTGGGCAGGATGCCGTGAGCTGACATACCTCCCTGCCCTCACCCCCTCCTCGGAGGGTGCTGCTGCACTGGGCTGCCTCATAGGTCACTCTCCTCCTTGAGGAAGTTACTGAACTGTGTAGAGAATTGCTTCTTCCCTTCTCCCTTCTTCCCTGCCCGGGGATCTTCGTGTTCCGTGACGGACTGTCCCAGGCTGGGATCACAGGGAGACAAGGCGTTGGCTTCCTGCAGGGATGTGGAAGCGTTGGAGTGATGCAGCGCTCTGCACTTCGAACACCTACAAGTGGGTTCCAGCAAACCACGTGGCTGCTTGTTTTCCCTGGAGCAGGGAGAGGGCATGCAGCAGCTGCCTGGAATTCTGCAGGGACAGTGTCGTAGGCTCATTCCTGTGGGACAGTTGTCCTGTGTCCCTTGCTGTGGGGACCAGAGGCTCCTTCGTGTGGATCCAAGGGTGTAACAGGACAGTCCTTGGAAATGGACATTTTTCCAAGCATATATGTGAGTTAGCAGGTATTTCCATGCTGAAGCTCCTGTGGTTTTTAGTCGAGTTTTAGGCTGTGGGGGTGCCATGGGGCCCAGCATGGTTCAGGAATGTACAAATAGATTTTCTCCACTGTGAGGAGTAGCAGCCCCGATGCCTCCTCCTGGAATGAGTTACTGGTGGTCAGGCTTAGGAGAATGAAACAGCTCCTCTTTACCCCGATCCCAGCGTTTCTGCTCGTGACTGTGATGCAAGTGGACTCAAAAGTTGGTCTGACTCTTGGAATAGCTGCAGGATCATGTTACTGACGAGCCCTCACCCAGTTCAGTGTGGCTGGGGAGGCTGCTGTGAGTTAGAGCACCTGGGTGGCCCTACTACTCCTTGTGTCTGTGTTTCTACATGTCAGTGAGTAATAGACTCTCGACTTCCCCTCTCCTTTGCCTTTCTGAAATGCTCCTCTGTGGTACTGGGGTGAAGGTCTTGGTGCTGGAGAAGCAACCCATGACTCCTCAGGGTACTCCCACAGGAGGGATGCTGAGTCCTACATAGGCAAACGTAGCTGTTGCAGAGTAACTGCTTTTCTTAACTGAATATTACGGTTTTTTCCATGGACCAAATTTTTTTTTTTTTTGTACTGTATCCTTGTAGACGTCACCCAGTTTTAATAAAAGACTCCTGTGCAGGAAGCTGTCCTCCTCCTTCCATGCTGACAGCCGCACTCTCCCAGCTGCCATGGGGGATGCGGCTGGTGACTCCCAGAGAAGGGACAGCATTATCTCTGCTTTCTTCTTCTTTTCAAAGCCAGCAGGGTTAAGTGACTGGAGAGAAAATGTTCTTCATATTTTGGCCATTTATAGCGAGCCCTTCATGGAGGGATCTCCCAGCTTGCAGACTCCGCTAAGCCTTTGCAAAATGCTTTTGTGGTAAACAAAGTAACTTGAGCAAAACTGGAAGTCCAGTGGCCAGGGCTAATAAATCCTGAACTGCCTCATGTCCTGCTGGATTGTGGCAGCCTGTTGGAAATCCCAGGGGAGCAGGGCAGAATTTGGAGGAAACTGTATTGAAGTTTACATACAAGGGCTTAAAATTATGCAAAAGGGGATTTATTCTCTTCACCCTGCTTGTTTATAGAACATAAATGCCTTGCTGCAGACCTGGGAGCCCCTGGGGCAAGGGAAGGATCCTCTGTGTGAAGAGGAAAGTGCTGCTGCCTCAGGCTGTGATGGGGGCAGGAGCCGAGTCCTGGGGCTGCACCAGGAAACTCTTCCTTCGTGGGGGCGAAAGTGGCACGTTTTAGCAAGAGGGGGACAACGAAATGCTTTAATGCAGAAAAGCTCAGCAGTCACGAATCACAGGCCTCACGGGGTCTGCAGCCTCCTCACGAGGGACAGCAGAGGGGCAGCTCTGATCCCCGCTCTCTGAGACAGCGACAGGCCCCGGGGGAACGGCTGGAGCTGTGTCAGGGGGATTGGGATGGGTATTAGGAAAAGGGTTTTTTCCCCCAGAGGGTGCTCAGGCACTGAACAGGCTCCCCAGGGAATGGTCACAACCCTGACCCTGCCGGAGCTCAAGGGGCATTTGGACAACGCTCTCAGGCACAGGGTGGGATTGTTGGGGTGTCCTGTGCAGGGCCAGGGCTTGGACTCAGTGATCCTTGTGGGTCCTTTCCCACTCGGGATATTCTGTGATCCTGTGACTCCTGGTTCTGCGGGATCTGAGCTGCTCCAGGGCAGCGCTCTGCACCTGCCACGCACCGAGCACCGGCTGTGCCTGGAGCGGGTGCCCGGTGCCCCCGGGGCGAGGCGGGGCCGGGGGCGGGCCGGGGCCGCCCCTGCTCCGGGCAGCCTTGAAATAGCAGCGGCGGGTTCCGCGCCCGCAGTGCCCCGGTCCCGGCACCATGGGTGGCAAGAAGGTTTGCATCGTGGGTTCTGGCAACTGGTGAGCGCCGGGCACCCGGGTCCCCTCGGCGCGGTCCCTGTCCTCCCCTGTCCCCACCCCCGGCACCCCCGGCAGCCGGTGCCAGCCGTCCCCATTCCTGCAGGTCACAGCGTGACCTCTGGTGCCCTGGGCTCCCCGGTGCCCACAGCCACGGCTTCCCTCTGCCCTCGCAGGGGCTCGGCCATCGCCAAGATCGCCGGCAGCAACACAGCGCGGCTGAGCAGCTTCGAGAGCCAGGTGAACATGTGGGTGTTGGAGGAGGAGGTGGACGGCCGGCGGCTCACGGACATCATCAACACGGAGCACGAGAATGTCAAGTACCTGCCGGGGCACAAGCTGCCCCCCAACGTGGTGAGTGTGGGCTGCCAGCAGCCTCTCCGAGGGGCAGAGCTGACGGCCAGGTTCTGGGGAGAGGCCAGCAGCTCTGGGGGGCTGCTGGAATCCCGGGGTGTGAAGGCAGGGGATGCACCGGGCTGTGCGGGGCTCACTTACGCCCTCCCACTGACCTTCATCTGTGCTTGGATGAGCTGCAGCCCTGGCTGCTCTCAGTGCCCACCTTTGCCCCTGCTCTGGCATCCCACAGACTGGGCTGGAGGCCATGTGGCTGCCTCTGAGCTGGCATCATCCTACTCTGCTCCAGCCCCTCTGCCCTGCCAGCTCTGTCAGGGACCTCAGCTTGGTGAATTTGGGCCCTTCCTTCCCTTCCAGCTTCCCAGTCCCTAACGACGGTCATGTTCTACTCAGGTGGCAGAGTCAGACCTGCTCAAAGCCTGTGCAGGGGCTGATGTCCTCCTGTTCGTGGTGCCCCACCAGTTCATCGGCAAAGTGTGTGACCAGCTCAAGGGCCACGTGAAGAAAGAGGCTGTTGGGATGTCGCTCATCAAGGTGTGAGCAGGAGCAGCACCCGCCAGGGTGCCGGGCCAAAGCAGGGGAGCTGGAAGCAGCCTGGCTTGGAGGGGCTGCTAAGGGAATCCAGGGATTTTGGAGCAGAAATGGGCAGTGGGGGGAAGAAGGGAAGTGGGAGCAGAGCCTTCGTGGGGATTTGGAGGTGTTGGTGGAGAAGGGTGAGGGCATATGGGGGATCTCAGGTGCTGAGAGGAGCAGGGCGCAGCTCTGCGCGTCAGGATCAGTCGGAGCATTGCAGCACAGGGAATGGCAGGACTGGGGTGGAGGGCAGGTGTCCAGGAGGGGCAGGTGCTCATGGTCTGGTTGGCAAGGTGGCGTTCAGTCAAAGGCTGGACTCAGTGTCCTTAGAGATCTTTTCCAGTCTAATTGATTCTGTGATCTCTGTCCCCGGCTGTCTCCCAGGGCGTGGATGAAGGACCAGATGGGCTGAGGCTGATCTCAGACATCATCCATGAGAAACTGGGAATAGAAATGAACGTGCTCATGGGGGCCAATATTGCCAGTGAAGTGGCAGAAGAGAAGTTCTGTGAAACCACCATCGGTAAGGAGCCAACATCCCTCCTCGTTAGCAGCTTTCGTTTGTGATGAGCAGGAAGAGACAAAGGGCGGAGTACGGTGCAGCTCAAACTCCTGCTGCCTCGGGTGAACTGGCTCTGTTCCTTGGGAAGACAGGAGACTCCGTAGGAGCTGGCTGAGCTCACTCCCAGGGTTTATGATGGCATCACTCGCTTCGTTAACAACAGAGTTGTGTAGCTAAAAGTTCCTGCCAGCATGGACCCGGCATCAGGCAGCTGCCTGGCGCAAATTAAAGGGGTGGAAACCAAGAGGCCCTTTAGGAATAAGTTCCATCCTTGATTTCCTTGGGCTTCACAGGATGCCCACCTGGATCTCATGTCATTGCCAGCCAGGGCTGCTTGGAAGTTCATCTGGTGACTGTTCCAACATCCTCCACACTGCTGGGAACCATGCGCAGAGCCAAAACAAACAGAGCTGTTCGCTGGGTCAGAAGTTGTGGCATTCAAAGTGTCTGTTTTATTAAACAACAGCAAACACGCTGGGCAGGAGGCTGGGGAGGTGGAGCAGAGCCCACAACCCCTGCGAGCACACAGGACCCTGCAGGGACAGGGAGGACAGAAAGCTCCAACCCCAAATTTGCAGCCTTTGAAGATGCCTTTAACCTACTGAGCATTCAGTAGGTCATTTCTGTCTCGACTGACACAGCAGCAGGGATTGTCCCTGTCTTCTGGGAATGCCAAGGTTGAACGTTGCTTATCTGTCAGGCAATGTGTGCCTGGCTCTGTGTGGGCCTGCAAATGTTTAGCAATGTCCATCGGTTGGGCAATAGGTTCCTCTCACTGGATGACCTTCACGAGAGCATGGACCTACCTCAGGGTCTTCCCCATCATCTTCTTCCTCGTCCCTTGGTCTCCTCAGGCTGCAAGAACATGAAGCACGGGCAGATGCTGAAAGACCTGATGCAGACACCCAACTTCCGTGTGTCAGTGGTGCAGGAAGCCGACACTGTAGAGATCTGCGGGGCTCTCAAGGTGGGTGTGCAGGGCTTGGTTAGCAGAGCCTGAGGGTCTGCAGAGCTCTGCAGGGAGCTCAGGGGAGGAGGGATGATGGGCACTGGCACAGACAGCAGCCAGAGCTTGGGAATACACAGGCTGCTCATGGATGCAGCCAAGCCCTGAGCTCCGTTGGGAAGAGATCCCTCCACGTTGCCATTGTTTTCCAGAATGTGGTGGCTGTAGGAGCTGGTTTCTGTGATGGGCTTGGCTACGGCGACAACACGAAGGCTGCCGTGATCCGCCTGGGCCTGATGGAGATGATTGGCTTTGCCAAACTCTTCTGTAAGGGCCCCGTCACCCCCTCCACCTTCCTGGAGAGCTGCGGCGTTGCCGACCTCATCACCACCTGCTACGGGGGCCGCAACCGCAAGGTCGCTGAAGCTTTTGCCAAGACTGGGAAGGTGAGCAGAGCTGGAAGAGACACTGAAACGTGTGCGGATGGAGCTGTGTCAGGGGAGGTTTAGGTTGGATATCAGGAAAAGGTTCTTCACCCAGAGGGTGGTCGGGCACTGAACAGGCTCCCCAAGGCTGCCAGAGCTCAAGGGGCATTTGGACAACACTGCCAGGCACAGGGTGGGATTGTTGGGGTGTCTGTGCAGGGCCAAGAGTTCGACTGGATGATCCTTGTGGGTCCCTTCCAACTCAGGCTATTCCATGATTCCATGGCACCTACATCAGCCTGGTGAGTGGGCAGGGAGGTGATCCCAGTTAGCACTGTGGGATCTGCCTGCGCTTGGCTGGTGCTGCAGCCCAGCTCCAGAGCAGGAACGCGGCGCAGCAGCCGGGTTGCAGGTCCAGCTCCTCACTGCTGGGTTGTTTCAGTCCATCGAGCAGCTGGAGAAGGAGATGCTGAATGGGCAGAAGCTGCAGGGTCCCCAGACATCTGCTGAGCTGCATCGAATCCTCAAGAGCAAGAACGTAGTGGAGAAGTGAGTGCTGGAATCTCTGTGTGCTTCGTTGGGGTGGGGCTGGGACCTTTTCAGAAGCAGCAGGAGGGGAAAGCCCCTTGGTGTCTCTGCACTGCCCACGTCACACCAGCTGGGCAGGAATGGCTGTCGGATGGGGCACAGTGCCACTGGCCCATCTGCTCCTGCATGCCGTGACAGAAGTCGAGGTGCTCCGACTGCTATCTCTGGTGACTTGCTTTGTCTGCCCACAGGTTCCCCCTCTTCACTGCTGTATATCGGATCTGCTACGAGGGAAAACCTGTCACTGACTTCATCTCGTGTCTCCAGAGCCACCCTGAGCACATGTAAGGGGCTCTGCCTGCAGACCACAGACCCTGCTGAGATGTGCTGAGAGCTCCTGCCCACACCAGTCTGATCTGCTGCCACAGCCTTAGACTGAGTCTGGGTCTCCTGGGAGCCTTTGCAGACTGCTGGAAGGGCAGAGGTTCCCTTCCCCAGCCCTGGACACTGAGCCTGGCACAGAGGTACCTGCTGACCTCTTTCTCTCTTTGAAGGGCTCAGTTAATTTCTGCTGCTAAGGTCTGCTCTGAGCAGGGCTGAGCATCTTCCTCCTTCCACTTCCTCTTGCCACAGTGGATTCAGCTCTGGGAAGGACTCTGCCAGGCCATCATGATAGATGAGGGCTGGGCACTGCCCGAGAGGGCAAACAGTGTCCCAGGTTCTCCCTCTTAACCCCATGGGGCCACTCTGGGTGACACTAGCTCTTCCCTACCTGCTGCTGCTTTTGCATTCCCTGTCTGGTGGAGAGGGCACAGTCCCCTGCCAGGCTCCACCTGGTGAGTGGAGCTCCTCAGGACTTCCAAAGGCGCTGAGGATCCTTCTAAGCAGCACCAGCACAGACAATGGCATTCCTTGCCAGCTGGCCATGTGCTGCTTTCCCCCAGCTGCTCCTGCTGACCCAGGGACACTCTGGAGCTTGTTTATTTAGAGCTTTTGCTCTCTCTGTCAGACCTGGCCCCAGCCCTGGGGAGCTCCCCTGTTGTCATAGGCTTGCCTGTGCTAATTCCATGCCCGCTGGCTTCTTTCCCTGTCTCAGTTTGTCCTCTGGGGCTTGGCACTGCAGGGACCAACTGCCCCCACGTCTGTGTGAGCAGCTGGTGTGACCCCTGGCTCGTACCTGCACAGCAGGCAAGTGGGTCACCACAAGGCACCCGGGACATGTTGCTGTTAAATAAATGCTCCACAGCCACACTTTGCCTTCATCTGGCTCGCTTCAGCCCGTGCTTTAGACCGCTCTGTGCTTCCATGTGTGGCTGTCCAGGAGCTGAGGAAGGACGTCTCACACTTTCCCTCCTGTGGGGATGCTGCAAGCTGCCCACTGGCACAGGGGCAGGGATAGGCATATGATCCACAACAGGCACATGGAGACGTCCAACATCCCAGGACAGGATAGAGGTTTTGGGCCTCACACTGAGCCTTTGAAATTTGCCCCTTGTCCGGCCAGATGCCACGTGTCCCTCTGCTCTTCTGAAGCTGGTGGTGTTTGCTCAGGCCAGCGTGTCCAGCGGTCACTGATCCTACCTGGGCTGGAAGGCTGGAATGCTGCAGGGCTCCCTGTTCTCCCCCATTCAAGTCCCAGAGCCAAGGGGTCTCTGACTAGCAGTGTACCTTTAAAATAACAATAAACATGGAGAGGAGATAGGAGATGCTCTCCTTGTTCTGCGGCTCCAGTGCGTCGCTGTCGCTGGGTTGGTGCCTGCTGGACTTTGCTGAGTGCTCAGAACAGGGCACTGCCCGTTCCCTCCTGGCTCTGCACCCTCCCGTGCTGTCCCAGAAACAGCAAGAATGTCCCTGTAGGTCCCTGTTTAGCCACAACGTCACACAGTGTCCCACTTGCTTTGTCTCAGCATCGGTTCCAGGATTAAAATTTGGCCGTAGGACTATGGCGGGTTAGGATTGCAACATTGAGCCGGGTCCAGAGTCCTCACCTGGGGCCTGCAGGAGCCAGGCCAGGACACCGCTGTGCCCCACACACCCCAGGCCTCCCCTCCTCTGATGTTTGGGCTTCCCAGGACACGCTGTGGGATTTTATTCATCTCTTCCCAGCTGCTTTTCCCAGACTCGCCTTCTCCCTGTGTGTCTTTAAAGGAGCCCCGTACTGAGTGACCTTTCCAGGGCTCTGAACCCTCTGCTCGGTGTCTTGAGAGGGGAATTTAATCTGCTGGCACTGCACTTGTTTCTGTGCCTTTTATTAGCCACGTTTTCTCAGCAGGCACTCCGCGACCTTTAAATTCAGCAGAGCTGTCCTATGGGGGGAGCCGACACGGCTTCCTCTGCTGAGGAGCTTTATTGAGCTTGGAGGGAGCATAAAGGAAGTCCAGCGTGTTCCTGCAGGGCTGGCACGACTTGTAGTTCTCTTTGTCTTCAAGGGCTTCAGGAATCCAAGTGTTTGGATATGAGGTTCACGCAGGAGAGAGGGTCTCTGAGCTCTGCTCCCTCGCACAAACTCCTGTCAGCACCTGCCTGGAGCTGCAGCAGGATCCAGCAGGGATCTGTGTTTAGCTGTGAGCTCCTCTGAGATGGAAATGCTTTGTGCATCCCCCTTGTCCATGTTTCTTTGACCCTGGAAGCACCCGAGTCCCTGCAGACCCTTGCTGAGGGTCCCAGGTCTCACGTGGGGGGGACCAGCGCACAGATCTCTTGCTTTTACACACCCCGCACTGGAGCTGGATTTCCTGAGCTATAAAAAGTCTTCCCTTTGCCATTTGGAATTATGTTCTGCAGGCTCAGCATATCCCAGTGCCGCAGCCTTGGGAGCTGCTGCTGTGGGAAAGAAGGATGAGGAGAGAAGAAAGAGTGACTCTGGCAGCTTCAGAGCTCGAGGGAGCCCTGGATAGAGCAGGGCTGGGACAGCAGAGTTCAAATGCTGGAAAGGAGCTCCGGAGGGGAGCAGCTGCCACAGGAGGGGACGGGAGGGGGATTGGCAGAAAAGGGCCTCTAGGGAAGGAGGCTCTGGGCAGGGGGCACACTGGGACCCTGGGCAGACACCAGGGCCCTTGGGAGGGCGCCGGGGTCCTTGGAATGGCACTGGGACCCTCGGGGAGGCACTGGGACCCTCAGGATGGCACCAGAGCCCTTGTGAAGCCACCACGACCGCTGGGATGGCACCGCGCCTCCGAGCCTCAGGGCTGCAGGAGGGCCCGGAGAGCCTCGGCTCCATCCATGCGCGGCCAAGGACTGTCCCTTGCGGGCTCCCGGCACCGCACCTCAGAGAGGGAGACCCGCGGGCTTGCGTCGTGCAGGGAGGCCCGTGTAGGCTGCGCCGGGAGGCGGGGGCGGCCCGAGGCGGCGGCGATGGCGGCGGGAGCGGCCCCTGAGGGGAGGGAACGGAGGCGGGGCCGCCGCCAGGGGGCGCTGTGGTCAGCGCGCGGGCTTCCCGCGCCCGCCGGCGGGCCACACGTGACAGCGGCACGCGTGACGACACGAGGCACGTGACAGCCCCGCGCCGCGTGAGGCGGGCCGGGAGCGCGGCGGAGCGGGACGGGAGCGGTGAGTGCGGAGGGACCGGAGGGACGGGACGGGACCGGAGGGACGGGATGATGAACGGGATGGTGGACGGGATGATGGGCGCGATGATGGACGGGACGGGCGAATCCGCGCTCTCGGCCCCGCTCACCGCCGCCTTCTTGGGGGCCGGTAGTCAGTGAGTTCACCAGGGACCGCTGCTGGGCCCATTCTCATTCAACGTGTTCATCACCGAGCTGGATGAAAGGATCGAATGTACCCCGAGCAGATCTGGTGATGATACGAAACGTGGGGCAGTGGTTCATCCACCCCAAGGCTGCGCTGCCGTTCAGCGGGGCCTCCATCGGCTGGAGAATTGGGCAAACAGAAACCTAATGATTTATTAGAATAACCTAATGAGGCTCAACAAGAGCAAGTGTAGGATCCTGCACCTGCGGAAGAATAGCCCCAAGTACCATCGCTGGCTGGGGGTGATCTGCTGGAGAGCAGCTCTGTGGAGAAGGACCTGGGGTTCCCGGTGGGTGACAAGTTGCCCATGAGCTGGCAGTGCCCTGGGGCCAGGAGGACCGGAGGGATCCTGGGATGCGTCGGGAAGAGCGTGGCCAGCAGCTCGGGGAGGGGATCCTGCTCCTTGGCCTTAGAGAGGCACATCTGGAGTGCTCTGTCCAGTTCTGGGCTCCTCACGACAGGACAGACAAGGAGCTGCTGGAGAGGGTCCAGTGCAGACCACAAAGATATTGAGGGATCTGGAGCATCCCTCTGAGGAGAGACTGTGGGAGCTGGGCCTGGTTAGTCTGGAGAGGAGAAGACTGAGAGGAGATCTTATTAATACATATAAATAGCTCCAAGGGGTCAGAGGATGGTGCCAGACTCTTTTTGGTGATGCCCAGAAACAGGACAAGGAGCAACAGCCATAAAGTACACCATGAGAAGTTTCACCTCAACATGAGGAAGGACTTCTTTCCATGGAGGGGGGCAGAGCACTGGAACAGCTGCCCATGGAGTCATGGGAGTCTCCCTCTCTGGAGACACTCCAAGCCCACCTGGACACGTTCCAGTGTCACCTGCTCTGGGTGACCCTGCCTGGACATGGGGGGTTGGACTGGATGATCTCCAGAGGTCCCTTCCAACCCTGACTATCCTGGGATTCTGTGTCTCTGTCGCAGGTGCAGCCATGGTGTCCAGAAAGCAGCTGGCAGACTTTGGCTACAAGGCGTTCTCGGGCTCCATGATGCTGCTGACGGTGTACGCCGGGTACCTGTGCAGTGTCCGCGTCCAGCGGATGCTCCAGCACCGCCGCGAGCGGGAGAACGCGCCCGGCCCCGAGAGCTGAGCCCGCGCTGGGACCGGCCCCACATTCCCGGTCCCCCCTGGGCTGGGGGAGGCAGATGGAGCGCAATAAAACCCGTGTGAAAGTGGCCGGTGTGGTGGTGTGTGGTGTGCCCCAAATCACAGACTGGGCTGTGCTGGGAGGGACCTTAAAGGTCACTCGGTTCCACCCCCCTTCCACGGGCAGGGACACCTTCCACGAGTCAACTGACCTCTATGCTGTTCTTCCAAAGAGCTGCTTCTCCTGTGCTCCTGGCCGCAGCCCAGGTGCTCAGGGACAGCCAAGGGACACACTCTGTCCTCTGTTCTATTTCCTCAAGATGAAACACATTGCCCCAAGTTTCTGAAGCAACTTTTAATTGGAGATAAGAGTAAACAACAGTATAAAATGGTAACAACTTGAGAAGTTTCCAAAATTCTGCTCCTGATTGACTGTTCCATTGCCCCCAAGTACCATTGAGTAAAAAAAGAGAAGCAAAGCCCATAGTGTGGCTGCTCTTCCAGCCCCGGGTTCCTCCACAGCTCTAACATCAGAGCAGCAACAATCACTTGTCTCAGAGTACAGGAACAAAACATCTCATTTTTTTTGAGAGTTAAACCCAGCCCACCAGTTCTGATCTTCCCTCTGATCCCGGCTTAGCCAACTGAATCCAGTAGGTCTAGAGAAGTCTTCAAAACCACAATTTGCAACAGGAAGAAAACAATTTAAAAGGCCTGGATTGTGCTGGTTGTCTCAGGGGCAATAAACCACCCCCCTCCCCCCTTGCAGAAGGCTTTGGTCAAGACTTCGGAGAGGTTTGCAGCACCAAAAGAGGCAGCAGACGCTGGCCTGGTCCCTGGTGACAGCAGAGATGAGCAGCTGGGACCTCCCCAGCACCCTGGGGCGAGGCAGAGCAGTGGTTCTGGGGTAGCACAGTTCAAAGCTCGGCTGGGAGAAGAGTCTCTGCCTCACCCAGGGCAGCTGGGATGTGGAACCTGCATTCTCCATGCTCTGAAGTGGCTTCTGGAGTGCATCAAGAGCTGCTGCACTTGCCCGGAGCGAACCATCACTGAGCGGCACCGAACCCCGCGGTCCAAACCTGCTCTGCCTTGAGCTGATCCCAGTAAAAGCCAGTTTGTCACAAACAAAGACACCTCTGCAAATATCAACAGGACTCAGGGGTGGTTTTTTGTACTTTCGAAGTACAAAATGGCTTGAAGTGAAATCTGCAGCTTTGTTTTTGCCCCGGTCGTTGGCTTCATCCCTTGTGCCGTGCAAAGCCTCTGACTGGTCAGGGTTGCGCCCGTTTCGGGTCTGCTGGAGGTTTCTGGGGAAGGGGTTTTTGATTAAAGATCACTTGGGAATGTGGAGCTCAACACAACTAGATATTGAAAGAGAAGTTCGTGTTTGCTCAAGGCCAGCCCAGGGCCTTACTCCTCTCCTGTCCACTGGCCGCCGGCCATGTGGCCGTTCAGGCGGTTGGAACCGTTACTGGAAGTGCTGAAAATTCCTTTTGTGTTGTTGGAAGTCACATCCTCCTCCTCGGAGCTGCTCTCCACGTCACTGCGGTCATCCTTGGATACCTAAACGTTGCCAGTGGAGTTGGGTAGTGGAAGAGGAGAAGGGGAGTTGAAAAATTGACAGAAACCAGCAGTTAGAAGGTTGTGTCCGTGAGATGAACCACCTTCACTCACATCTACCTCCTACATTTGAGTCTGGGTCAGTTCAAGCTCCCAAGAAGGAGCCTGTCATCACATTAGGAACAAGACACAGACACTGAAAGAGACAATTTGGAAAGATGAGCTCCATTTTCCAAATATTCTGTATATCTGTGAAAGCATTTCACTCTTGCTCTCACCAGATCAGATGATATTACAGATCTGGCGTTGTTCTTGTCTTCCAAGACCTTCTGTCTAGATCAGTTAAAGACCATTTTTCTAAACAATTTGTTTTGAATCAAAAATTTCTCATGCCACAATCACAACTGGGTCTGACAACAAAAAACCAGGAATTTGTTAGTTTGTGCTACAGGGAGCAGCTTTGCTATTCTAAAAATTAACCAGCTTTATTTATCACATCACTGCTCGAACAAAGCACCTCAATTTCCACAGCCTGTGCTTCATCTGGGAGACCCCCTTTAGGAGCAGGAGCCTGTCTGGACAGGGGGATGGAGAGCAAAGGCAGTGTCTGATCCAGCAAACACCCTCGGAACAGGAGGAGTGTCAGCCCAGGGATCCAGATCTGCTTACAGGTTATGCCTTAGTGCAGAGACTGGCTGCAAATCCAGCTCAATTTGGCTTGCATGTGGGATTTTGAACCTTCCCAGGGTGACTTTGGTTCCAGCTGCTCCAAGTGCCACAGCAGGGCCCTGCTCCAGCCCTGCAGAGCCAGAAGGGGAAGTGAAGAGCCCATAAACCCGGCCCCAACTGCAAACACACACCTTGGGTGGTGGCAGGTGCCAGAGCCAAACCTCCCCAGCGCAAGGCAGGCCCGGGGAGCAGCCCCTGCTCTGCCCAAGGCAGCTCCTCACTCCCTTCAGTCCCCTCCCTCTGCAGCCAACAGCCCTCAGTAACTCCACGTGCCAGCGCTCTGGCTTGCAGCTTTCCAAGGATTCCAGGATTTCTCTCTACTCTGCTCTCTTGGAGTTAGGGTTAGGGCTCTCCAGCAGCAGGAAGTGGTTGAACTCCAGGGAAGATCTGGCTGGAAGCCAGGTGAAGTTAATGATCTGCAGGAACTTGTTGGATGTCCTGGCTTCTGCCCGTTGCCAGAACTTTTGCTATCTTTCCCCAATCTCCTGCTATATTGGAAGTTCAAAGGGTCACTGGAAGGAAGCAGAAATCCCTTGAAATTTTTCCTGTTCTTGGGGGAGAAGTGACTCTTTTACTCCTTTTCACAAAAAGGAGTAAATTCCTCCTGCCCTCTCCCCCTCAGTGCGGTGCTGATGAGGAGCAAAGACAGAAATCGGAGTGTGTGGGTGTGTAAAAGCAGAAAGTGAAGGTTGTGCAGGCAGGTGACAGCAGGTAAGAACAGACCGCAGGACACTGCTCTGACCTTTGGAAAAACCAGTATTTTAGCACTCTGTCAGGACCAGGGAGAGAAGGAGAAGGCACCAAAGCCCCAAGACCAGGGCTCTCTTTTTGTCTCGGCCTCGACACAGACGTGTTTCAGTGAACAAACAGAACCACAGGTCACACTTACATGCACAGGGTGAAACTGTCCAGCTCCAATCTGGCACAGAGAAAAGGAGAAAAGAATGAAGAAGACAGAGCTTAGAGTCCTTTCTCTGGCTAGGTCACCTGGACAGGAGAGAACCAAGGAAAGGGAAAAGGTGTAGAACTCAGGATACAGAAACAGCTGCAGAGAATGAAAATCAGGCATTTGTAGTAGCAGCTGTGGGGAACAGATGAAGAGCTCGTACCCTGAAACCTGCTGGCCCCCAGAGTGAACCAGAATATTTATATTTTTCAAGGCCACATTCCATGTGTAGGGGCAGCTGAAGTCAAACACAAAATAATGTAGAGCCATCAGAGAAACCCAGATCAGAGTATCAGTATCTGATAGGAAAAAGCATTTGTGCTACTAAATCAGGTTTTTTGCTGATTTCAGAGAATCATGGAATGGTTTGGATTGGAAGGACCTTAAAGCTCACCTTGTTCCACCCCCTGCCATGGGCAGGGACACCTTCCACTATCCCAGGTTGCTCTGAGCCCTGTCCAACCTGGCCTTGAACTGGATGATCTTTAAGGTCCCTTCCAACCCAGGCCATTCTGTGATTTTTGACAACCAGCAAACCCCACTGCATCCCTGGGAACCCTTTCCCTGAGTGCTGGAGCTCAGTGCCTGCACTGGCAGACAGAAGCCACTGAAGATGCACAATCCCCAGCACATCCCAAGGACCAGCTGAAGTTGAGAAACGTTCTGTATGTTCATCCTGTCGTCCAAAAGAGAGCCTGCTACCACCTTAAACTCCAGAGTGCACAACAAGTCTTGTCATAATCGCTATTTTAGGACATTTGAACGTACTGGAAAATGGAGTTATTTCCCTGCATGCCCAGGAGAGACTCCCTGCCTCTGAACACACCTGGGAACTCACAAGTGCAGAGCAATCAAGGTAAAACACTGCCATTTTGGTGAACTCCTGATGCAAGTCCCTCAAGAACCAACACCAGCCCTCACTGAAAAGCCCAATTTCTCATGATTCCTCAACAGGGCTTGTAGGAAAGAGGACCCAGAAGCCTCCCTCCGTCTTACCTTGCCCCGCACCAGGGCCTTGGAGGCCGTGCGGATGATGAGGTAAGACCAGATGATATGCAAGACCTGCAAGGTCACCAGGAGCCCGTTGAACAGCCACCAGGAAGGGTAGGGACCGATCAACTCCCAGCTTTCAAACAGGGTTGTGTTCAAAATCCTTAAAGAGATCCAGAAACACATTTCAGATCTGCTGTGCCGGTCCAGGGCTTCCAGCTCTGACTGGAGGTGCCAGGCCAGATGCACAACAGTTTGTGTCTCACCGAGCATCTGCTGCTCTGCTCCTGCCAGAGTCAGGAGACCGAGTAAAGCTCATTAGGAACATTTGAACTGAGCAACAAACAGAACATGTGAATGTGCTGCAATTTGGTTACACACACGGATCTGCTGCCAATTTTCTTCTCCAAAGCACAAGCATTTATTTATAACAACTTCACAGGAAGTGATGTCAGGCTGCTCTGGTCACAAAAACAACCGTTAACACCTTCCTGCTTGGGCAGCTTTCACACAGATTTAAAGATCAAAAATCGTATCAAAAGTCGTGTGGGCACAGGAGCAGGGCAGGGATTGTCCCTCTGTGCTGGGCACTGTGAGGCTGTGTCTCGTTCTGGGCCCTCACAGCAAGAGATGCTGAGGGGCTGGAGTGTGTCCAGAGCTGGGGAAAAGCAGGCTCAGGGGGGACCTTCTGACTCTCCACAACTCCCTGACAGGAGGGGGCAGCCGGGAGGGTGTCAGGCTCTGCTCCCAGGGAACAGGGACAGGCCAAGGGGAAACAGCCTCAGGATGTGCCAGGAAAGGTTCAGGTTGGACATCAGGAGGAATTTCTCCATGGAAAGGGTGGTCAGGAATTGGAAGGCACTGCCCAGGGAGGCGGTGGAGTCCCCATCTCTGGAGATGCCCAAGGAACAACTGGACGTGGCACTCAGTGCTCTGGTGGGGATCAGTCACAGGTTGGACTCGGTGGTCTTGGAGGGCTTTTCCAATCTCAAGGATTCTGGGATCAGGAAGGAATTTTGTTCCCAGAAGGCATCCCTCCCTCCCTGAGTGCTCTTCTCTTCCCTCAGAGTTTTATAGATTCCTCTGGCCAGGCTGGAAGATTCAAAACTGCTTTACGGCCCAAGCTTTGTGTTTCTTTCATTACTGTTTTGCTGTTCTTGTTGCTGGGAGTTATTACCAGTCCTTCAGCAATTTAATAAACACTTTAGATTTTATGATGCAGAGAGGTATGGAGAGACCTTTAACAACCACATTAATTTCACACAGCTTTTAACATTTCACAAGAAAAGCAAAACAAGCCTTTCAAAAAAGAACCAAAATCCCCCAAAAGGCAGCTGCAGAAATATTTAACTCATAGCAGGTTTACGAAGGAATTAAATGCAATTCCAGAGATCTGCTGGTATTTTACATTACTAATTATGGGAGGGAATACACGTGAAGTGAAACAGCACAGAGTCTGCAGTCCTGCTGCAGCTTGCCAGATTCCTCTACAAAGCTGAGGAGTGACATTACAGCCAGTGGAAAACACATTAAAGATTTACAGGATGCTGAGCACTGGTGTGAGGTAAGAGCATCCCCTCACGACAGACAGCAGCTGCAAAAACAACTCTCTCGTCTGTCCCTGGAAGGAGCCTACGGAGAAATAAGAATTAAAGCTCTTCTTCATCCAGAGTCCTTTGGTGCATTTACTGGAAAATAAGCAAGAGCTTTAACTGCAACCCCGATCCTAAAGTGAAAGGATTGTTGCTGCCTACCAGGCGCTCAAAAAGAATGGGAACGGCAGGTGTCCATAGCCTAGGAAATAAATACACGCAGTAAAACGGTGTCACCAAATTGTCACCACACACAATAAATGGACAACAGCTCATTAACCAAAGCACCTCTCCAGGTCTGACTTACTCAGGTGAGAGGAAATCTCATTATGGGATGATTCTCTCTAAGCCATCTATCCAGGGTTTTACCTCCCAAGAAACCTCAGACCTATTTCAGGCTCTGAACAGTCACGACACAAGGACAGGACAGAAGTGTCATAAGAATCAGAAACTGCAGTGATGACTAAGCCAGATACAAACAAAAATTACCTCAAGAGACTGTGCCTCACTTGTAATTATTTCTAGAACTTCTTCAGAGAAGCAGAGAATCCTTCAAGCCTCTCAGAGCAGATTCTGGCTGACGCTGTCATCACTGCAGCAGGGGAGGGGCAGCTGTGAATGGGATTCTGGACTCTTCTCCCAGTCCCTCAGCTGACTGGGGAGAGATTTCTTCATGTGCCTACTCAAACCTCCTGCCCCAAACAGCACTTGGGCCATGTGCAGCTTCAGGCTGCCTCGAGGGACAGCTGGAATGCTTGGGAAAAGTCTAAAACAAAGGCTCTGCTGAGAACAGGGAGAACAACCAAGACCTCCCAGCTCCAGGTGCTTACCAGAAAGGGTAAATGCCCAGCCGGGTCACGATGAACACGACCCCAAAGAGCATGAAGAAAGCATCACACAGACGTTGGTACTTGGCATAATTGGCCAGTTTTGCAGCCTACAAGAGACAAGAAACATGCGAATATTATTCCCATTGTGCACTGCTGTAATTACCCAGCTGGAGAGCTACAAAAAACTCTCAATCACATTTGTACAGTTTGGAACAAAGAGGGATTATTACATTGTATTACTATTTTTGTACTATTATTATATGGTCCTACAAGAACAATGGGAGAGGCTGTTTACAAGGGCCTGGAGTGACAGGACAAGAGGGAATGGCTTCCAACTGCCAGAGGACACGACCACCCTCCCTGAGAGGGTGGTGAGGCCCTGGCACAGGTTGCCCAGAGAAGCTGTGGCTGCTCCATCCCTGGAAGTGTCCAAGGCCAGGTTGGATGGGACTTGGAGCAACCTGGGATAGTGGAACTGGATGATCTTCAACGTTCCTTCCAACCCAAACCATTCCATGGTTCTGTGACTCTCACCACTCAAGCAGTTTGGAGGAAAAGCTGACAAGGCAGGATCAGCAGCACAAATTTCATGGCACTTTTAAAGCAGTTTATCAAGAACGGGAATGTCAGCTTGTCCCCCTGAGATCACACCAGCATTAGGGATGCAAAGATTTGAAAGGAAATTCACCTCCAAGAGGAAATCTGAAGCATCGTGGAGGCATAGCACCAGAGTTCCAACCCGCACCATGTTATTCATGTACGAGAATGTGATGAGTCCGATCGTGGCCAAATGATGGACGAACATGATCAGGAAGTCCTGGAAACAGGAAAACCACGAATGAAGGCTCTCTGGCTGTCACACAAATGCAAAAGTTTGGAACAGAGCCACCCAATTGAGTCACCGGGGTCACAGGATTCTTTCAGTTCAGGCTATGACTTCACACGAAGCCCAGCTCATCACACTCCCACCACCTCCACAAAAGCTTCCAGAAAGGTCTCTCAGCTTTGGTGCTGCTGAAGTCAGAGCTCTGCCTGCTCAGGGATCAGCACAGTCTCTCTGGCACACACACAACTGTACCTGCAGTTCCCACAGAAATGATTCAGAAGACAAGATGACCCTTATTTTTGGCTCCTTCTGGTTTTACAGATACACTGCTCGTCCTCTCAGCTCCTGGCACACATTTAAATGCTGTTACTGCTGTCAGTGACCAAACCCTGCCAGGGCAGAGCAGGCACAGAACGCCAGGTAACTCGGCAGGAAGAACGAAAAATGTTTATAATGCACAATATTCAGGGCTGGTTTGCACTTCAGCCCCCGGGCTCCTGTACCTCACCCTGCTGCAGTGGGGAATGTCATCCACTTGTTAAAAGTCTAAATTAACCACTACAAACAGAGTCCCAGAGGTTGTTCATCCCTCCCTGTCTGCAGCTCCACTGTATTCCACAGTGCCTCACCTGCTAATATTTCAGCACAGAAAAAAGCCTGGGTAAACCTGTTTTTTTTTAACAGCCAGTGCAAAAATTGGGATAATTTGCTGCTTTGCAGCTCATGTAAAGGAAGCAGTAAGCCAGGATTTACTGGGGACTGTTCTCCAACAGCAACAATAACCAAATCCTGGAACACAGGGTGACAGAATTAGATTTGAGCAACTGCAACCACTCATCATCTGCTCCTCACGCAGATGAGAAATGCCTTTCAAAACCCCATTTATTACTGCCTTAGCATTTGCCATTTCCTCGGCAGCTTCAGCAAGGTACTGCTTTCAGCAGCTCATTTTCTTGCAAGCCTTCCAGTTGAATCTAATTTCGGGAATGATTTGTTAACTTCTGATTGGGAGGTGTTGAGTGATGCTGTTCTTTCCCCTGGAAGGTGAAAGGAACTCAAGGATACCCCAGGCTGCAGATCGGCCTTGCTCCTCCCTTTTTCCCAGGACTGCATAGTGCTGACAGGAGAAGGGAGGCTCACAAAGGTGTAAATGAGGAAAAAACATAGTTATCACTGCATTTGGCTTTCCTGGCTAGGTACGCTCCCATTTTTTTGTTAGTCCTATCTATTTATTATTATTTTTTATTATAGCTATTGAGTAATTAATGCAATTCTGGTTCACCTCACCTTCCGTTTAATGTCTGTAAACTGAGAAAACATGAGGGACCAGTAGAAGGCCAGCTCCAAGATATAGTAATAATAAAGCCTGGATGTTAGAGGCTGGAAAACAGAGATAGCACAGTTACAAGACAAAATAATTCAAAATTTACATTGAAATCACTTTTTTTCTTCCTCCTTTTCCATCCCACTTTGTTCCTCCAGAATTGCTGAGGCATCAGTTAAATCATTCAGTTTTAATAAAAACAAGCTTAAGCAACAGGCATCTTACTCCAGGCTTACTCACACAAATATAACTGTGTTTGAGCTTTCTTCCAAAGGAGTAAATTCCCTTGTCAATATTTACAGCTCCTGCTGAAGCCTCTAGGAGTAGGAAAACCAAGGCTTTGGAACAGACTGTTGGCCTCTATGCAGTAAATAAATAAATTACCACTATGATTTTATGCCTTTTTCTCCCACTTTTAATAATCTCAGCAGCAAGTAAACATAAAGTGACTATGAGTCAGATGTGTCTGAGGAAACCTTGCTGTTGCCAAACCTAACCAGGATGTAAAGGCACAAAGAGTAAATGCCAGAGTTTTAATCCAGTATCAATAACAAAAATAAAAACTGCAATTGTCCAAAAAAGTTGGAATTTAGGAGGTGTTTCTCTCGTACCTGGAAAGGGTAGTTGTACCAGCACTGTCGTGTGTCCCAAAACCAAGGTGCCTAAAGGGAACAGATTAAGTTTTTATTGTATATAAATAAGAATTTATATAAAACCCCAGTTTGTACTGGGTGTTTTCCTCCCCAGCACCTAAAGGCACTTGACACTATAGCACTGCTTCAGTGAAATTTCACCTTCATTCTGCCATTCAAACTACATTTATTGTAAAAAACCCTAATGATTTAAAATCTAATTTGTGCTGTCAATGTGAGTTCTGCTGCAATGGAAATTTCTAGAATAATCACACAACTCTAATAATAATAAAGACCCAAGGAGATGAACCTATGTCCCTTCAAGAGGGAGAGGAGAAAAAAAAGCAGCAGCTCTCTGTAGCAAAAAACCCCAAACCCCACCTTGTTTTTTCCAGCATTCTGGGGTAACACGACAAATAATTTCCTATTATTTCCAAAATGACAGATCTGTATAGAAGCTGCCCTATAGTGTACAGAAGGTCTTTAACAGAACCCCCAGGATCCCAAATCAGGGATCATTCAACTGCAACCACACAGAACAACAACGGGGGTGACAGAGCAACTCACCGTCCAGAGAAACCTGATTCCATAAAAAAATATACTTAAATAAAATGTAAATCTCCACCTGGAAAAAGAAGTAAAAAATAAACTTAGGACATAGAAGCAGCTTCTGGTTAACATTTGTAAAATTAATTGAAATAACTGGGAAAACCCCCAAATCTGACACCTGAAAAGCTTTCACCCACCTTCATCTCTAAACATTTCAGGTAAGATAAATCCATTGAAGAGTTTTCACACCACCCATGAGTTTGCATCAACAGCCAAATTTGAAATTCAGGGTGAACATGCATCATTCATATGCTTTAAGAGACAACAAGGTAACAACAAGCAAAGTTGTTGTTATCCAGAGGTATCCTAATGTATGTATTTGTCCCTCTTACCTTGTGGCTTTAAGCAGACAAAACCATACTGGGGGAAGAATTGAAAGTTACTGGAAAGGAAAGAAACCAGCAGAGGAGAAATAAGTCAGGAAAAAGTACTGAGGTTCTACTGCTCTACAGAGAAAACTGCAGGAGCTCGGGGGGAAGAGGGAACAAAGAACGGACTGAACAGAGAAGAAAAGGAAGCCAAGGAGTGTCCGTAACTGGGAAAGCCAGAAGGTCGTTCCTGCGGGAACGGGAACGGGAACAAGCTCTGGGCGGGAACGCGGCCGTGCAGCAGCGTTCCAGGGGATTTACACCCAGCATGGGCACGTGCACACAGACATGGACACAGACATGGACACACACAGGTGTGCAC
>VZTD01000320.1:201164-227631 GCA_013397725.1 Rhagologus leucostigma
GGCCGAGAGCCGGCCCCGCCCATCTCCCCGCCCCTCACGGCGGCAGCGAATCGGGCGGCCGCCACGGCCCTGAGGGGGCGGTGCTTGGAGAGACCGCGCCCCTCATCACCTCTGTGCCCCGCCCCGGCCCTCCCGCCGCCGCCGCACGGGCGGGCGGAGCTGGGAGAGGCCTCGCCTCTCATCGCCCGGCCACGGCCCGTAAGGGGCGGGGTTGGCATAGACCGCTCCCCTTATTGCATCGCCCGCCACAGCGCACAGGCGGTGCGGAGCTGGGACGAGGCCGTGCCCCTTATCGCCTCGCCCCGCCCCTCCCGGCGGCCGCAGTTCTGGCGGCGGCCACAGGCGCCAAACGAGGCCAAAAGGAGGTCCCGCCCCTCACCGCCACACTTCGCGCCGCCCCTCACTGCGGCCGTCGCTCGCGGGGGCGGGGCCGATGCTCACGGGGGTTCCGCGCGGCCCGTTAGTTTGGAGCATGCGCAGTGCGGCGCTCCTGCGTTCCCGCGCGCGCGCGGGCTCGTGAGGGGGAAGCGCGCGCGCGCGGTGCCGCCATCGCCTCAGCTCTTTCTGAGGGAGCAGAGCTGGAGTGACAGAAAAGAGAGCCACAGGAAACGCGGCGACAGAGTCACAGAACCACTGAGTCACAGAATATCCTGAGTTGGAAGGGACCCGCAAGGATCATCAAAGTCCGACTCCTGGCCCTGCACTGGACACCGCAACAATCTGAGCCCTCGGGGTTTCCACAAGCAGAGACGACTTCTAAACGGGTAAAAGTCCTCAGGGCAGCAACGATCCACCGTTAGTGTAATGCCTCTTTTGGCACCTGTCCAGTGGAGAACAGATTAAATGGCCCATTAAGCACTCAAATACTACGATAACTAATAGATTCAAGGATAGAGTAATTTATTATCTATTCACCTGGGGTTTTTTTTAAACCAATTACTTTATTTAGAAGTACCTCGTGCACTAATTTCTCCTTGAAGATGTTCAGCTGGTCTGAGTGACCACATGCGGGTCCCTGTATGTCAGAGACTCACAGATGCCTCAGATTTAACTAGAATTAATGATTTTCTGATTACAGTCTCTGGTAAGTGCAGCCAATATTGCTTCAGTATCATGTAACCGGGAAGACACTGTAAAATTCAATTGCGTTTCCTAAGAAACAAGCACTTGGCATATTCCATAAATCCAAGTCCATGACAAATAGTCTTCCCTCCCTTTTCAAATAGCACAATTTCCAGTCAGGGAGATCTCTGGTTGCTTAGCAATTTGAGGAAATCTGATACTAAATGGATTTTGTTAGGAACAGAGAAAGGTGACAGAAAGCAGCTTGGATTTGCACATCAGCTTTTTTAGCTTTTTCTCTGTCTGTACAAAGCAAGTCTTACTTCTCCATCTGAAAGAAAGGAAAATGAGCAGTAGGTTGTGGAACTGCTAACACCTTCCAGTTAGGCAGCAGGCTTTTCCCTTCTTCTTCCCAATATCCATGTCATACACATGAGCATTTCTTCATGCTGCTGCGCAACTTTCACTGCATTGCTTCTGGCTCTTATACCCATCTATCCCAACCAAACCCATCTCAGGCTCAAGTGACAACAACTTAAATAAAAAGAAGCTGATAGGAAGGGGGGGAAAACACCCTCAGTTGTCCTCGGCTGCCCTCCAGAGCCACCTGGAGCCAGAAATGGAATGAAAAATCCCTGCATGTCCTTATTGCTTTTGCCAGACCTGTGCTAATCCCTCTTCCACACGCTCTTCAGTCCGAGAGCAGAAACTGCTCATTTGAGTCAACCAGGAAACCACGGACACACAGTGTCACCTAGTGGGGCACCAGAGCCAGCCCGGGCTGGCTTCCCGTAGGAGCACCGGGAATTCACCCATCTTTTCCCTCCATTTTTATAGATGGAGAGCAGACCTGGGGAGAAGGGTTTTAGGTGCTGGTGGGGGAGAGCTGGACATGCCCCAGGAACCCCCCGAGCCTGGGCTGAGCCCCCAGTGTGGGCAGCAGGGGAGGGGGGCTCTGCCCCTCTCCAGTGAGACCCCACCTGCAGAGCTGGAGAAGAGAAGCTTTGGGTGATCAAATTGTGGCCATCCAGTGCCTGAAGGAGCTGCAGGAAAGATGGAGAGAGACCATTTACAAGGGCCTGGAGTGCCAGGACAACGGGCAATGGCTTCAAACTGCCAGAGGGCAGGGAGAGAGGGGGTATTGAGAAGGAATTCCTCCCTGTGAGGGTGGTAGGTCATTGGAATGGATTTCCCAGAGGATGCCTCATTCCTGGAAGTGTCCAAGGCCAGGATGGACAGGGCTTGGAGCAACCAGGTCTAGTGGAAGGTGTCCTTGCCATGGCAAGGAATGGGATGAGGTTTAAGGTCCCCCCCAACCCAAACCATTCTATGATTCCGTGACAACTCTATGACTCTGTAAACACTGCCTCTTTGTGAAACAAGATGAATCCAGACTTCAATTATAGTGGAAATGACCAAACTTTATTGAAGGTTTTGTTGTTAGCAGAACTGTTAAGAAAGCAGAATATTTTACACCTCAAGAATCGTTAAGATCTAATTCTCTTGAGAATACAGTACAAATAAAAGCTAATAAAAAAAAGGGCCTCCTCCTCCCCCCATTCAAGATTTTATTATTTGTAAAATAAATGAAGTCAACTTAAAAAAACTTTCTAATCTTCAACACTGGCAATCGGAAAGTGTCACTGATTCCAGAGATTTTTGCAATGCAGCACAATTTCACAGCTGTAAGGAAAAGATTTATGGCAGCTTGATACAAGTAGGATTTCAGAGTTGTCAAAAGGCCTTAAAAATCTTATCTGCAGTTTAAAATGATGAAGAACTCCAAGTAAAAAAAGAAATGACAACAAAAAACAAAAAACTCCACTTCAAATGCATGTGAAATGCAGAAGTAATGCCCTGCAGGCTGCTCCAAAGTGTTCACTTGTCTTTTGCAGAGACCTGGCAGCCAGCACAGCTCCTGGGGAAAGCACTGAAATACACATGGTCCAGCAATGGGCACCATTCCAGTTGTGCAGGGCCTCCTCAACTGATCACAGGCAGGTTTGAGACAGAAATTCACATTGCACTCAGTTTAGGATGCTTTAGTTGTTGGACACTACACACAGAAATGTTTTTATTATTAAAAAAAAGCCCAGTTGTGCCCTTTCCATGTATTAAAGTGCATTAAGTGACCATTTTAAAGCAGGCCAGAAAGTCCCTTTGAAGTTGGTCCCTAAGCACTGCAGTAGCATTTGTAGTGGTACGGGTGGTGTGTTCCAGAGGCCCTGTCCCACACCACCACAGCAAGTACAGTGGAATTCCATAAATTGTTAGTGAAATACCTATTGAAGCTCAAAGGGATAAGACAGGAGAGAACAGCTCTGTTCTCATGCTGGGGACAGACACTACCTGCTGAAGCCGTCCCACAGCCAGACATTTGTTCCATGCACCCAAAGAATTTGCAGGCTTCCAGAGTTTTCTAGTTGAGATAATTTGTATGTAGATTCCCTTAATGCCGATGTGCAGTGCAGCATCGCTTCATCCAGGAGAGCTGTTTGTTAAAGCTAAAAATACCCATTTCAAAAGGCCCAGCACCTTGCAGCAAGTTTTCTAGTAAAAGGCCAATTTATTCTTCATCATCATCTTCATAGTAGCGATTCCTTTTGATCTGTTCTTCCACAGATAGATCTTCCATGTCTTCACCCTCCCAAAACCCAACGTCTTGGGATTTGCGATTCTGGTTTGGAGATGATTCCTTAGCAGTCATGACATTGGCTAAGCTGGAATGTTTAGGAGAATTTGGTTCAAGGAGTTCTTCCTTTGGAATTTCTGGCTCCTCCGTAGCATGTTCTTCCTCATCTGTGTCTGCATTCACCTGGCCATTCTCTACAATGTTATGCTCTACTGTTTTGATACCAGACAATTCCCGTTCTTCCTCCACATTTTTCTCCCCAGGGTTCTGGATGTTCCTATGCTCAACCTTCTTTTCCTTTTGCTTTTTCTCTATGACAACCTCTCTCTCCAGTTCCTCGTTCCTTTTCAACGTGTCTCTCTCTGCCTTAGAAGGAGACGGTGAATTCTCTGTTTTATGGCCTTTAACAGATATTGTTCTAAATGAGGCTGCGACTGTAAAGGGGCGACTTCGCTCCTTCAGCGAGGAAGATCTTCTTAACTTTTTGAGATCCAGATCCACATCCTCCTGCACATCTGGCTTGGAAATCTCTTCTTCTGGAGGCCACTTGGGTTTAAGTACTTTGATGCCCTCATCTAAGGCACTTCCTTGGATACTTTGGTCAGATGGGGGTGGCCAGGCGATCCTGAGCTTTTTTGTTTCTGCTGGTCTTTCTTCTCTTTCAGGCACAGCTGAAGCTTTTGCTTCCATACTTGCTGCCAGAACTCCCACTTTTGCAATCGGGGCATCCTCTACTCCTGGGCTTTGCGGAGTTTCTGGTGCATTTACACCATGAATGTTTTTTTCTGGGGATTCTTCACATTCATTTTTACCTGCCCACAATTCCTTATGCTGTTTGTGTCCAAAGCCCTCATCGTAATTGCCTTTGGACTTGAAGAGCTGATTGAAGTGAGGCTTGCAGTAGATGTTCCCACGCAGAGATGCGTACGTCCCGAGGCTGTTCAGGAAACACAGATCAAACGTTAGAGCTCGGGGCCACCGACACGGGCGTCTATTTTAGTTGTGTTACGGAAGAGATTCAATTTCAGTCTTCCACACGTTCAGAAAGACATTCTTACAGCCCTCAGGGTTGGTATGGCTCTTTCTAGGAATTCTTTGTAAAGCTGGACATTATATTTTTTCCCCACATAAAATTACATTAAGAGTTTAAAAATGGCATCAGGTGCGCCAGGCACTGGCAGAACTAGGCCTGTGTTACCTGTCCTACTCTCCTGCACAAATCACTGGATTACGGTGACTTCCAGCTCAGCTAGGCCTGAGCAGCACCTTCCTCAGCTGCGAGAGGAAAGTACACTTCCCAGAGGGCAGCCAAGGGAGCAGTGCGCGTACCTGAGTTTGCTGTTGCAATAGGAACAGCGGAAGCAGCTGACGTGAAACACCTGCTGGTTGGCAAAGAGCCTTTCCATGGGGTACACGGTCTTCTGACACCCGACACAGGTTTCCTTCATTGGCAACTGGAATTTCTACAGGGGGAAGAGAAAGTTTGTTAACTGGAAAACACATCAACTGCTGGGGACTTGGCATGGGTTCATGCACAGCTTCCTGAGCTCTCAAGAACTGCAGAGAGTCACTCTCTAATTACGGTGCAGCAGGGTCTGGTGGGCAGCAAGAAGCTACGACAGGCCCTTGGGGTTGCTGTGGCTTGACAGGGAGCCAAGATTTCACCCCAGTGAATCCCACAGCTGAAGCATCACATGCTGAGCAATGACTGGGAAAGAACAATGAGAGCACTAAAACTGAGCCAGTTCCCCCCAAAGCTGTCTCATTCCTTCCTGCAACCTCAGTTTTTATTGATAGGAGAATGATGAAACATTCCAGTTGATGACAATCTGTGTGAGACTTACCAAAATAATAACAACAGTGCAGAAAAAGAGAATCCTGAAATGGTTTGGGTTGGAAAGGACCTTGAAGATCATCTAGTTCCAATCCCCTGATATGGTCAGGGACACCATCCAGCAGAAGAATTGAAATAGCCTCAAAAGGTGCAGGGTGGGAGAGGAAAGGGGTGAAACAGGCTGCTCAGTGGTTTGAAATTATCCATTTTTTTTAAGTCTTTCCTCTCAAAGAGGAGGAAATCGTCTCAGCATCAATACAACAGCAGGAAACACTCCTGACTTCACTTGTAAACAATTCCAGCTCTACCCCAAAGAAACCACACTCAGGTTTCAGGACTTGCAGCCCCCCAAACTTGCTCAAGATTCAAAGTGAGCAAAGCTTTGAGGTTAAACAGCTAAAATTCTTATGTGCTTACTGAATTTCCTGAGGGTTTAGTGCAAGGATAAACGAGCACTGAGGAGTCGAGTGTCACTGCTGTGCTGTGCAGCAACGATCACGGGTTTGTTTTCCGACAGCATCAAGGAAGCAAGAACATTATCTGTGAGAAAAGGTCACTGGATGCCATTTACTTCTTGAAATCTATTAACGCTGCCCAATGGGGAGGACACTTTACAGGATAAATTAAATAACACAACATTGGCATTTTGAGGCTGCATGTTGATTACAAGTTATTTAGCAGCCCAGGCTCCACTCCGGGGTCTGCACAGTCATAGTGTGGCTTTTCTGTGGCAAAGAATTACCTGCTACGAACTTACAAAAAGCTTTACGGAAAAATCTGATGGCTAAAGAAAAAACAGGAAGGTCACAGGAAGACATAATCACAGAAATTTATTTATAACAGTCTAGAAACAATGGTTAGGAATTAAAGTTCCAGTGTGTAAGGGCAGACTGCTGAAGATGGAGCCAGCTCAAGTCACTTTGTCACAACCATAAAGTTTACTGCCAATTTAATTCCATTTTAATATGTATTTCAGGGTTTCCAGGCATTGCTTGAAGTTACAGTAGATTAAAGTTCTGATGACGACAGCTCCACTAACAAAATTCAGAATTCCTTTTGAAAAATAATCCAAAGTTTCTAGCTGCTGCCAAAACTCTGAATCTTGTGTCACTAAACGGAATCTCAAAAAAAAAAAAAAGAGATTTACTGATGCAAACAAAAATCTAATCACCTGTGCTTGCCACATGGAGCAAGGCAGCAACAATTTGCTTGCCCATCAAAATGTTTTCTCCCTGAAAGCTCAGTTTTGCATGATGGCATTGGTTTTGCACGGTGACACAACAGTGCTGGCACGTGCTTCTGCAATCACATCCCCATCCAAGGAGAGGAACTTACTTGCATACAATGAGCCCTATGTCTGTGGAGAGGCGTTTTGGGCTGTGAAGAGACAGAAATTCCTTTCCGGGATGCTACAAATAGGAGCTACAGGAGGAAGATGAGGCCCAATAAGTATAAAAAGGACTCGAGAGAAAGCTGAGAGTTGAGCTCACATTAGGAGGGAAGCAGAAGGCAGGAGGAGAGGTTAGGAACCAAGAACAGGAGACAGAAGCTGGAAGAGACAAATAGGAACCTTGCATGAATAAACAGCAGCTTCTATCTCACAGTGCAGCATCTAAAGCAGTGACTGGGCAAAAGGCTAAAATGGTTTTGATAATACCAAGAGAGAGAGCAGAGAGCACCAGGACATGCAGGTTTCGTGTCACAGACTGGGATCACACAACTCTCACTGGCAGCTCAAATTTCCCAGAAATTCCAGAAATACTGGCATTTCTTCCCTGGCACACTGGGAAGCCAGATCTCCCCAGTCTCTGAGCTCAGGGCTGTTCCTCCCAAAGACGGGAAAAACAACAAAAGCCCAGTTGTTTCCTCAGGAGTGAGCCAGGAAGTGTGTGGCAGCCTAAGGAATCAGCATCCCAACCCCAGACAACACACGTGATGAGCAAGTACAGCCTGACCAAAACATCCAGTGGTGCCATTTGTTATCTAATCAGATTAGCAAATACATCCCTGTCCCACAGTTCTCCATCTGCTTTATCGCTCCCTAAAGAAACTGCAACATCAAAGACTCATTACTCAGAAAGTAATTACCTGATTTCTACGGAGTCAGGCACCACAGTGCCCTCACTATAAAGTTACTACCAGTTGCAGTTACCTTAGCAGCAGCTGGAAGAGGAGCAAAGCCACGTCCCAGCCTGCTAAAGGCTCTGGAGATCACTACCAGAACCTCAGGACCCATCTCCAGGAGCACAGACAAGCCCTGAGACCATCCTCTGCTCGAACCCTTCTGCCACGCTGAAGAGAAGCAGCCTCTCTGTCGCAGGGGTGTAAGAGCGACAAGCAACTCCCACCCAGTCTTTGGAGAAAACCTGACCATTTTGAGGTGCTTTTCCATCCCAAATTAAAGTGCCCTCACAATCACACTCTGATGAGGACGGAGCAGGTATTGATCCACTTACTGCCAGGCCTTTATGCTTAAGCACATTTAGGCTTTTCAGTATTAAATAGGGATGTCAGTTGGTTTTAACCTTCACCAGTGTTTGACACTGAAGAGCTGCGTTACCTTCACGGCTTTCGGTGGGGAGGCCTCTGTCTGCCCAGCTGCTTTAGCACCAAGGTTCTGCTGCTTTGAGCTGACAGGTTTCTGAGCTTCTGCCTCGCTCTCCGACTGTCCAGCTGAGGGAGGAGGGGAGGGAGAAAAGGCAATTACAATGGCTTTAAACTGTGGGCAGCTTATGCTCACAAGACCCACCGGGTATCAGTTCAAGTTAAACGGTGAGAGAGCTACACTTAAAAGTTTTCAATCAGGGCAACAGGAGTTACAAATGTCTTCAAATTACAGCTGCAAATGAACTTCTACACATGAAAGAAATTCTTATAAAGTCTGTGTTAGGCACAGGACAGATTTTTAGTACAAGACAGTTTTTATTAATTAATCATTTGATAGGGCTCACCATGGCCATCCTCCAGCAGACCGGAGTGCAAAGACAAGCTGTTCTCACCTACAGAAACCTGCAAGAGAAAATGAGACAATGAGAACCTCTGACCTTCTGAGGTCTGAACAGTCATGGCCCCAGGAAGGCAGCAGGCGGTTTGAGCACCGAGACAGGGAGAGACCTGAGTGGCTCAGGAAAGGACTTCCTGTTTTTGAGGCACAAAAGGCTCCAGCTGACTGTCAAGAGAGTCCTTGTTACAAGGCAGACACCCTCACAGGGTTCACACACCCAAACATCAGATTTCTGTTTCCTTGTACGCCTTTATTAACCCTCAAATCTTTGTTGATTTGCTGAGATTCCTCCCAGGTTTTCTCACTTACAAATCCCTTGACCCCAAGCAGCACATTTACTGGAAATCTCATGGCTCCCTCCAACGTTTGACCAATCTCTGACGTTCAGACATTCAGCAGAGACTGTGCTCTTGGGGGGGAAAAAAAAAAGAACGAAATAAAAAAGAACAGCTGAATTTCAAAGAAAACCTTTTGTCGAACCATAAGCCTGTTCCAAGGTTGGGACAAACATGCCAAATCTTCCTTGTTCATCTTCCTTCAGAAACAAATTAGTAATTTTTAAAAAATTACAAAACTAGAGGAGTTGGATCTAAACCAGTTTCAAATACTAAACAGAATCACAGCATTGTTTAGTTTGGAAAAGACCTTCAAGATCATGAAGTGCAACCATGAACAAAACATGCTACAGATAAAGCTCTTGATGTATAACTCTTTATTAAATGTGGCACTATTGCTATTAAATCAAATAGTTTTAAGTAGCTACACTGAGGAACTAAAGTACTGTAACAAGATTAACTGCAAATCATCACTAATTCACCTTAATGATTGAAAAGTCCATTGCAAGCAACTGAAATTTGTAAATTAATGAAGTGATGAGGAGGCAAGTTACATGTCTTAACATCCTCTGGTCCACTGAAAACAGAACTGTACCCCACTGTCCTGGGCAGAGCATGAACGTGTTCTGAGGCTGCTAAAGTCACACACGTCTGGCTACTGAATGTGCCACGGGTGCAGTGTGAAAAATGACAGAGTGAAGTGTCTCTTGTTTCCTTTTTGCCAGAGGATTCCCATTTCTGACATGAACGACAAGCAGTTTTAATTAGGCTCATTTCCAAGTTCACCACGTCCCTTCCAAAGGACAATCCTGGCTCCAAACAATGCTCTATTCAGGTTCTAATTGCACCTGGACACCTCAACAAGTAACTCTGCAATTACAGCTGAACGCAAGCAATTTTATTCAAATATTCCATTCACAACAGGGAGATATTCTGATTTAACAGGTGCTCTTTTAATTAACTCACCTTGGAGCAGGAAGCAGCCTCGACCAGTCAGACACGAAGCTGCTCAGCTGTCTCTGAGGAACAGCTGAAAGCAAAGATTTGGCCCCTTGCCCAAGGAAGGCTGAAAAGCTCTAAAAGCCCTCCTGGCATTAAGCTGCCACGTGTTCAGCCTGGATGGAGTACACAGTACCCCAATTATTATTCAGCTACTTTTATCCCGTCTGCTGTCCCCAGTTCAGGGAACAAATGCTCGAGTCCAGTTTACAGAGTCTCAATTTATAGCTGAAGCTCAAAACCAGGAACAAACCCAAACTGCCATTCTCAGTTACCCTAAAATTTGGCCACTAAACGCAGAAGAAACAGTGACAAACTCCTTATTGGGTCATACAAAGCTGCTCATGGGGGTTTTTTTAATTGGTGTGGATTTTTTTGTTCATAAAATAACCCCCACTATAAAACAAACCCATCAAGACAGAAAAACTCTCCCAGGAAACTTATCTCTAGACATTCTCTTCCACAGACACTTGCTGGCTTATAATTCAGAGCCAGTCTAAAAAAATAATTTTTAAAAAATCAGGACTTTTGCAGCATGTAACTAATCTGCATCGGCTGCTCAGGTTCAATTCCCAGATGGCACGTGGAACATGGAACCAGAGTATCAGCTGTGCTTCCACAGCCAGTTCCACTTAAAGTGAAGCCCTTGATCTCCACCAGCACGGACATCTTACCTTCTCCCCATCCTGACAGGAACTGGAGTCCTCAACTGGTGCCATATTCTCCTTCTGCCCAGATCTGTAATTCTTGAGTTCACTCTCACTGGCTTGAATCTCACTCTATAGGACAAAGCACTGGAAAGGTGACAGGTTCTTTCCCCCTAAGAAAATACTTGCTTTCCATTTTTCTTGAAATGTTTTAAGAACTGTTTTTCTAGTACATGGAGTGATTATTAAAGGAAGGGCCATAAAAATGTATAGACACTTGCTAAGCGACACATTCTAATGAAGGAACATGATTGGGCTGTAGAATTTTACTGTGCTCTAAGGAGGTAATGCCAGTGTTTTCCTGAACAACCCTTTTCTTCCAAATTCCTGTTTAAAATCAACTCCGAAATATTCCTTGCTCAATCCACATCTTCCTTTTCAAGAAATGGTAACTTTTCACTTGGAATGACAAGTACTTCCAGACAAGCACTGCCTAAAGTACAGAGTAATTGCTAAATACAGTTTGACATAAAAGCAAATCCCACATTTGCTTCAACTCTAGTCAAAACCCTGACTCTGTTTTCCTGAGATTTTTGTTCTTGATAGACTGACTTAAGACTTTCACAGAAGGATCTTTCAGACTTTAAAACCAATAAAATCCAGTGAAACCTCGTGTTTCTTTCATTGCCACAGGACACAAGATCATTGGAAGCCTCGTGCTTTTCACAAGGCATCTTCTCCATGACATGAAAGAGGAAGAGCCACATGCCAGCAGCAGCATCTTCCTGCACTTGGAAACACGTCTCCACAAAACCAACCACATCCAAGAAGTAACCGAATGTTGGAATTTTAATGTTTAGATCTCTGTATCTGCTGTCCAGCACCTTGTCCTTCCCTTCCCGCATCCCTTGCGACACACAGAACTGATTATTCCTCACCCCTAACTTGAACCAAGTGTCCATCAGTTTTAATCCAGGCCTTATTACACCGCAGTGCCCTAAAATAGTTGTTCCCAAGAGAGATTCTGGCTTTCCTTTGTAGCCCAGATGTGAGAAGGGCAGCACAAACACCACACTTCTATATCAAAAAAGCCCTGGTTGCTTTGCCAGCAGGGAAGGAGAAGATCCCAAGGTCAGGGTTGCTGTTGGAACAGTGGCACCGCAAACATTGGCCTCGGGAACCCCTGTCTGCTCCATCTTCGCTGCCCTCGTCCACGTGCCAGGTTAAAATGGGAAGAGGTTGTGCCCAAGTGGGGCATCCTGAGAGCATCAGGCTGGACCGACACTAAACCAAGAGCATTGGGGGGCTGCAAACAGGAGCCTCTGGAGAAATGGCAAATCTCTTGCCATCAGGACAGAATTTAGTGACTCAGCCACCACTCTGAGCCCCAAAGTGTTAAAGGCATCAGGAAACGAGTCCAGGCGAGGCACAGGAGACAGAAATGGGCAATTAGGTTAATCAGATTTGTTGCAGTGGCTGCAAGGACTTTCCATTCATGCAAGGAAGGTTTTACTGACCTTCCTCCCACAGCTGGGGAATCTGGCCCACGTGCAGATGAAATTCAGGAATCATTTGAGCTGGGAAGAGGCCCTTGGCTCTCCACAGAGACTCCTGGGAAGCAGGCACTCCTCTGAGGGAGAACCAGCATTTTGGGCTCTCATTTCCAGGGCAAGTTTCCCAACTTAAAAAGGCCTTTCCTCTTCAAATTTATTACTCTGGTTAATAAAAGTAATATTGGAGCAATATAAGTTCCCATCATTCAGCAAAAGTATCAGAAACTTCCAGCAAATGGACCTAAGTAGTTTTTAACAAAAGCTGAGATTCCTGAAACCTCCTCAGCTGTAACACTTTCACTAATTGTTCGGTTCCTGATCAAATATTTGCAAAACAGGCAGAGGTTCATTCACTGCAAGAGTCTAATTGGATTCAGAGAGTGGCAAGAAGTCCTGAAGGGAGGTGAAAAGCAAAAGCAAGGAGAACTGACTGGAGATCCCAAAGCTGCAGGCCAAGAGATCCAAGTTCTGAGCACTGTGTGACACAAAGTCACTTCATCTCACCATGCCTCAGTTTCCCACAGCTTAGAGCTGATGGACAACACGGAATTGAGTTGAGTTTTCTTTTTCAAAGAAGAACAACAAACATGCAGAGAGCTACAGACACTCAGAAAGACAAAGAATGTCAACTATGCTTCAGAAGGACCTCGGTCAGGGTGCCAGCAATTAATTCCTTGGAAAACTTTCAACATTATTCCAGGAAGATGCAAATATACTTATTCCTTCCTGCAGTATGTAGAGACAACTCTTCATCAGAAATTACTCCTATGGGCACAGAGGTGTTTTCCAAGAAGAACAGCATTACCCTCAAGCAGCCTGCTTTCCATAAGATCTTCTTTCCAGTCTCAGCCTGGGACAAAAATTCACTTCCACACAAGCCAAGACTTACCATAGGAATGATGCCTGAGGAACTGCCCTGCTTGGACACAGCTGCCTGGTACTTGGCCAGCCTGTCCTTTATTGATGTCTCAGATAAACGGGGCATGTCCAGGTTCTTCCTGGTCTCTGCCTTGTCTGGGCTGAGTCCTGGACTGGTCTCTACAAGATACCCTGGTAAAAAAGACCGAACATGAATAACAAATAACTCTGAGAACACTCACCAAGATCCTTCTTGGGGAGAATAAACATTGCCATTCTCTCCAGGATCATGCCAGTGAGGACACAATGTGTATCACTAAGGAGTGAGACCCAAGGGAATGGCTGGAGATGTGTCAGGGAAAGGTTAGGTTGGATATCAGGAAACAGCTCTTCCCCCTGAGGGGGGTCAGGCACTGAACAGGCTCCCCAGGAATGGTTGCGGCCCCAAGGCTGCCAGAGCTCCAGGAGAATTTGGACAATGCTCTCAAGCACAGGGTGGGATTGTTGGGGTGTCTGTGCAGGGCCAGGAGTTGGGCTGGATGGTCCTTGTGGGTCCTTTCTAACTTAGGATGTTCTGTGAGTATTTATAATATCAACTATTGGTTGAAACCCCAAAAGATTGCAAATGGTTTGCTAGAAAAAGGTCTCCAAACAGGTAAAAATACATGATTTTGTTTAAGTCAAAGCTCACGGTAGCTCCCTGTGTCTGGCCAGGGTAGGAGGAATGAGGATTGAAGCAAGGAGGAAGAAGGAACATTGTCTGTTCACTGATTCCTAAATTAGCTTGACTATTAAAAGGAGTTCTAGGATTGAGACACAGGGAAAGACTGGGTTGCATTCCTTAACCTGTTGGTTATTCCCTGTGCCTTGGTTTCCCGTGCTTAAGAGTGGGATGGTTTCAAACTCCCAGCAAGGCTTCACTCATTAAATGGAATGCTGATGGACCTTGAAGCTGGAAGGTGGCTGCACTTCCTTCCATTTTGGAAAGGCAAAAGTTATTTCATAGAACCCTTGAGATTGGAAAAGCCCTCCAAGACCAGCGAGCCCAACCTCTGACCGACCCCCAGCTCGTCATCCAGACCAGAGCACTGAGTGCCTCGTCCAGTTGTTCCTTGGACACCTCCACGGAAATTTCTGCTGTATTGTATGAAGTAGATTTAGCTCATAAACAGAAACCAAACCAACCCACCCAAACCCCCCAGCCCTGAGGTTTCCTGACCTGCTGTGCTGTGGCTCCTCTCTCCTTGGGCGGCGTCGCAGTCCTCCGAGGAGAGGCTGTTCTCCGAAATCCTCCTGCCCACGGCCGTCCTCCGTGGCTCCCGGGGGCCCTGCCGGGGACAGACCCTCCCATCAGCTGCCTGGACACACAGGGATTGCTGTGGGTAATCCCTTAGGAGGCACAGGTGTCACTAGCAAATCTGCTTTACTGGAATAAACAAGTCTAGCAGGTGACATCTTATTTAACCAATATAAAGTTTGATCACAGAGTACCTGACCCTCTGTCACATGGAAAATACTTTCTTGGAGAGGTCTGTCGGTGCCCTTTGGCAGTTGTCTTGGTTGAAAAGGACCACAAAGATCGGATTTTTAGGTCGTTCCCACTGCATATACAAAACTTCAGTCTAGATTTTTGCATTTCATGCAACTTCCGTTGAAGCCAATAGTCACGGTCATTGTATGAAGATTTAAAATCAGAAAAAGGATGCAAGGAACCACTTATCCAAAATCTGCATTCATTTTCAGCCACGGGAAAAGGAATTAATAGTATTGTAATGAAAGTTATCTAGAGTTACTTGTTTTGATTTGGATAGTTCATGCATTTGGTACCAAATAATTCCCTAATTAGGTCTGATAAGGCTGAAGCTTAAGCAGGAGAGTGTTAGAGATAAATATTCTCAGATCTCCAGGATAATCACTCTCTGCTGCAGAGCTGGACAGGGTGTCCTGTAGCACCACACAGATGCTCCGTCTGCCTCAATCAGATTTTATTCTTATTTGTTGAGACCAACTCCCCAGAATCTAAATCTCAATAAAAGAAAGCACAAGAAGAAATTTCCACAGCTTTGATAAAAGTTTGTGAGCACAGAGTTAAACTGGACTCCATCAAGGTAGGATGTATTCACAGCTGAAAGTCAACCTATAAAATTCCTAGAAGGTGCTGGACCTTTGTTCCCTCTCTGGGAAGAGTTAAATCACAGTTGGAAATTCAGATTGAGGCTAATGTAGAGAAAAAGGCAGGTTTGGCAAGATGCTCCAACCACACATTCCCCCCCAGTTCCAATGACTTTCTTATTTGCTGGTCACCAAACTGAAGGAAATTCCAAAGTTTTATTTTCACAGAACTGCAGTGTAAGATAATCACTGTGAAAAATCAGGCTGCTTTCCATACAAACAGCAACTTCACCAGGAAAGGAAAACGCAGCTGGAAAACCTCTTTTTCCATTAGCACGGGAAATAGTTTCTATTTCTGTGGTTTAAGACTTTGGTAACTTTTCTTACTGGAAAAGAGCTTTAGCTCTGACAAGTCTTGCACTGACCAACAGGCTCAGGTCTGGGAGTGCCTGCACTCTTGTGAAGACTTGCAGGTCCCTCACTCCATGAAAACTATTCTTAGATGATCCTTATTCAGCCACTGTCCCCTTTAACATCACCCCTAGCCCATGAGTCTGGGGTTCTTGCAGCTCAGAAATTTGGGGTCCAAAGGGTCCAGCAGGAAAAGCTCAATCAGCAGAAGCAGCTAAAGAGTGAGATAAGGAGTGCTCCAACTGCACCAGTCCAGAGCCCTGCCAGCTCCTCCTCCTCCTGCCCTTTGCCACCTCACATCTGCAGGTGTTAACAACTTCACCTGAAGAGCCTTTCTGTGGGTGAGCTGCAGAACACAGAGTAAAAATCCCAACCACCAGAATACAAAAGCTTTAGAGGTCAGGGATATTTCAGTAAACCTACAAATATTCAGTAAATCTACAAATACCCTACAAATACGCATAAGTTTCATATCAACAGTTTTATTTTGGGGGGAAAAAAAAAGCAGAGTGAAAGGAAAAAAAATGTTTAACAGAGGGAAGATGAGGGACTTTCCCCATCACAACTGATGGACTGACCAACTGCAGGGAATCAGCAGGATCATGGCTCATGGAAGGTAACTCCTCTCACATGGAAGAAGCTCCCTTAGGGGTTTGTCACTCTTTGGCTGGGCCACAATTCCCAGGGCACAGCTTCTGCTGCTTTGGAAAGGAGATAAAAATATTCCTTGTGTACGGAAAACCCCAAGTTCTCAGAGTTGGGCAAGCGCAGAAGCACCGTGAGCGCAGGTAAAGCTTCGCCTGGGGCACAGAGCTGGGCAAAAACCCAAATCAAAGTTACACCTATTTCATTACAAACCACCTGTGTCAGACATGACCCTGCCACGAGGTCACCTACACACCACAGCCAGGTTTTGCCTTAAAGGAAAAACACAAACCAGCCTGGAGACAACTTTTTCAGAAATGCTGGAGATCTGATTCTCCTCCCCCCTGGGTGTGCTTTCACTATCACTTGCAGGAAGAATCCTTTGAACATCAGGTCTTTTATCAGTTCCAGTCTTTGCTTAGTGCTGAACCAATCCAGGCTGCCGTGCCAGCCCCTAATGGGATTAGGGCAGTTTGTTTCCATGAAAATGCAATAAAAGAAGATCTGCCTCGTATCTATTGCAGAAGACAGAGCAAGATCTGAGCGAATAAATGATGAGATTTTACTTATAATCCTGAAAATGAGAGTAAGTTTGTTTAGAGTGGGAGATGGAATCAGGAAATCCAGCCTCTAACCTGGATCCCTGCCCCAGACCTGCCCAGCAACCATGAAAGTTGATTTATCAGCACTGCCACGAGTCTCCAGCCGTGGTGCTGCTTAGTTCACACACAGGTTTTGTCAGCAAAGCTCTGACAGCACCAACACATTAAGTCTTCAGTAAAGTCCAAGGAAAACTGCCATCTCTCAGCTGAATTTACAGTTGGACTCAATGACAGAAAGGAATTTTCCACCAAAACGGTTCCATGAAGCCTCGCTCAGGAAAAGGCACAGGAAATAAGTGGGAGAGGCAACTGCAGAGCTGCAGTGCTGTCGTGGCTCCCACCTCACTGAGCCACACCTGCGTCCCCACGGCGCCCAGCTCCCTTCACCGAACTGACTGACACCATCCTCCCATCCACAGATCAATGCCCAGAACGAGGAATCGAATTCCAAACACGCCCCCTTCTCCCCCAGACATCTAAACTTCAGAACATTCCTTTTCCCTTCTACAGTAAGAGTAACAGATTAACTTGGAATAGGAATTTTGAACCGAACCCGACCAGTTTTGTGCCTCCTGGATGGAGTTTACTGTGTTTAGTTGGTTTTCAACAGTGTTTGAATTGCTAAACTTGACAAACTATCCGTTTCAGATTCACTCAGCTCCAAAACAATTTATTCCCCAGGCTGAGATAAAGTTACTCGAAGCCCATCTGCAAAACTCCTGGGGAATCCTGAGTGATTAATCCTACAAGCAAGAGTTCAGGGAAGGTCTGTCATGGGCAGCTCTCATATCATGACAAAGACTCCAAAAATTCAAGTTGTGAAATGACTTCACACAGACCCAAAATTCCCTTTAACACCGCGTTGCTCCTCTGAGCCCTAATTGTTACGTATCGAAACAACTTTTGTCCAAAATGTGTTTGTTTTAGTCAATACTTCAAGAAAACCACCCGCAGTAAAACAAAGCCAAGAGGAGAGGAAACTATGAGAAAACTGGAAAATCCACCAGCATCGAGGCCTCGGGACTGTGTTGCAAGTCCCCAGCATATGCAACTCATTTCAGAGTTAAGCAATTCCCCCCGGGACACGCCGGCTGCAGTCCACATGCGGGATCAGATTTCATGAGCAGTTGGAAGAAAAATGCGAGCCCTGAGCATTTGCAAGTCAAAACTAGTGAGGGCAGGAGCTGCTCTGGCCATCTCGGCTTCGTTTTCGCCCACTGAGGGTTTTTTTTTTTTTTTCGATAAGAAATATTTTGTAAGACACAAAGATGAGGGAAGAGCGAGGAAAGGATGGGAGCATTTCGCTGCATGTATGTGTGTGTGAGCTTGCGCGAGTCACACTGATACAGATATCAAAAACTCTCACTCCTTAGTGCTTCACCTCGACTGCAACGGTCCTGATTGCTGAGCTCACTTCGAACAGTTACTTATTCTTTCATATATATTAAAATACATAAATACCTACATATTTATTTTTAGGCAATTCACGTTTGCATGACTTATCGTAATCTTCACACAAGACACAAACAATCCCAACTTACTTTACAAAACTTAATAAATTCCATACCTCTTTTCCCCTCTTCCACTGAACCCTATCAAAAGCAAATTCACTTTACTCCAACGAACAATCACAAGCTGCCACAACTCGGAGCACCCTGCACATACTTGTATGGCTCGAGTAAGTTACTAACACCACGATGTTCTGTTTTCACTGAAACAATGAACACAATATTTGCAGAGTCAATAGTTGGAGCCACTCCCTCCCGGGATTTTCCTGATGCCGCGGAGGCAGCAGCTTTAGTTCCCGCAAGATTTGGAGGGACGGATCCTTACCTTGGGCTGAGGGGCTTCACCCTTCTCGAACATCATCTTGAGCTTGGTCAGGGGCACGTTGTACTTCTCGATCCTCCCCGGAGACTCCGACCTCTCGCTGGCTTCGGGCTTTTCCATTTCACGGGGCTCTCTCACACAGTTTTCCATGCTGCCACTCTCCCGTGAGTGGATGTGGGGCTCTGTGCTGTCAGCAGCGGGACACTGCGGCTGGCCAGAGGCAGCTCCAGCCCCCGGGGGTGGCGAAGGGGCGCGGCTGGTCCCGACCTTGTGCCTCACCTCAGCGCAGCTGCTCCGGACCGTTTCCTTCCCAGACTCCGCTCCCAGCACCGGATTCTCCCACTTCTTCTTCAGCACGCTCAGATTCCCCCTCGTAAAGTGAGAGGGAAGGTTTTCTGTGTTCTGCAAGGAACAAGGAGTTAATTCCAGCTCTCCAAAGCACTTCCTTTCCATGCAGGAGGAAGCTCAGCACCGATCCCCGCTCCCGGCCAGCTGTGAATAGTTACAGCTGTGCCACATGGAGAAAGCATCCAGGATAGGGAAGGAAGGAGGGGGGAGAAGAGAAAAGTCAGGAGTAAGGCAGGAAGTGAGCAAACAGGAATGGCCTTATAAGGCAAAAGGAGTCAAACCCCAGGAGTTAAATGCCACACAAAAGACCTGAATCCACACATGAAGGAAATGGGACTCGAATCCACACAAGGAGGGTCTCCAGTCCCAGAACAAGGAAACAGGAGCACAAGCGGCCATAGGAGAGGGCTGGTGTGCCAAATGCTGCACTGTCTTCAGAAGACAACAGCCATCAGGCCTTCCAAAAGCTACAAATTAGCTCCCAGAAACCGCTAAATCCTTGGAGTTACCTGTTTCTGCTCTCAGGTTACAGCAACACTTCAGTTCCCAGAGACCTGCCCAGGATTTTACACCACACAGCCAAAGCTCAAGCCCAGCACCCACAACAAGCATCCTTCTGCTCCAGTTTAAAAATAACCAATAACTTGCTGGGGCTTTTGTTCTATTTCACCCAGCCCGTTGAAAGCACCGATGGGGACACGCGCACGAGTCACTGGCGCTGCCTCACCCTCAAGGGAACACCCGGAGCAGCATCACCTCGCATCCAGCTGCTTCCCAGACCAGTTCTGCCCCGAGCAGTTCCCTCTCCCCAGAGCAACAGCCCAGCCCATGTTTGAGCCATTCAAATCCAATACCTGCCACCATTGCATGTTTCCTGTCTCTCCCTTACGGAGACCACTCCAAACTCACTGCAAGTGGAGCAGGGCTGCCAGGCTTACAGGAATTAACCGGGATTAGCGGCTATATTAGGATTTAAGTCTCTCACCCTATTACTCTTCTGGTCACATTTTGAACGCAGCTTTGCAAATTGACTTGAATCCACCTACACTTCAAAAAAATCAGCGTGTTTGCTGACTGTATTGAAAAAGAAAGTATTAAAATTATAAGGGAAGTGTTGTAATGGAACAGAAATATTGAAAATTGTGCGGCACGTCTCTGCGGGAACACCTCTGGAATCCCACCATGCTTCCTAACACAAGTCCCTCCTGCTTGAGACTTGCCTGTTCCCTGATCACAGGAAGATTGACAGACACAAGCAATTAAGAGAATTTAAGACTGAAAAGTAATTTTTAGAATGCTTATTTTATCCCACCTGTATCCCAAACAGCAAAGAGTGGCTCCCCAAGCATTAAAGAAATCAAGGCAGCAACTTTCCTATAGATCCTGAAAATACTGGCAGTGCTTTAAAATACAAATTACTCCGAGGACCAGGACAAACCTGGTCCTGCAACCTTCGTGCCTGGTATGTCAGCCAAGGTTCCCTGACCCCTGAACACCTAAGTGCAGTGGAGCTTACAGGAAGGAATGTGGGGCTGTAACAGAGCCAAAAAGGTTGGTGCTGCCTCATCCAGGGGCATTTACAGCCCTGGAAGTCACTTCAGAGAAGATCCTACAGCTCTCAAAGACACATGCTGGATTTCAGGGAGGCTTGGAGGCTCCTTTTAAGCACTTTTAAATCTAGTTAAGAAAAGAAGAGGCACCACACAAGTGCCTCCAGCTAAGAACAGGAGGTGGGTATTCCTGGCTTGTGGTTAACTCATTTTGCCTTTTGCTTAGGAGAGAATTGGTGATTCAACACAGCTTTGGGCAAGAAACTTCACTTCCTTTCCTTTCCTCCACATTGGGAAAAAGCAAACCCTATGTCTAAGCCAGGTTTTCTGTAGGACACACAGCAGCAATTTTGATATTCCAAAAATCAACTGTCACAGCAATATTCATGCAGGTGATCCATCCTGATTGCAGGCTGTGCTTATTCCCAAGGAAACAAACACTTATACAAAACACTTACACTTCTCTTCTTCTCAGCAGCAGCTTCTTCAGCAGCTTTCTGATACCTTTGAGAGAGTGAAAAACAAACAAAACCCAAGTTTTAACCAGAATACTGAATGCTCCTGAAGACAGCTGAGATTTTTCTTCACCCACCAAGGGTTCTGTGCACTATTCGGATCAACTAAAACTAGAGGCTGGCCAAACAGCAGCAAATAACACAAAGCCAAGTGACAGACACATTTCCAATCATCCAGTTTACAATAATAACATCCATTACTATTTTTCATTCCCTAAGCACTCTGATTCCCAAATAGAGACAGTTTACCTTGGAATAGCTGTATTGTTTCCACCACCCAGCTGTCTGCTGTGCCCCCTTGCAGGAATAACTCAGCTCTTTATACGGCAGCTGCTGAACCAGAACAAATTCCAGCTTGGCATACGCCGAAAATCTCCGTAAGTGCCAGTGGATTTTACTCTGCGGGCTGGGAACTGCCCCCATTCAGCACTTGCCTCCTGGGCAGCTGAGCCATCGCGGCAGCGGGATGGGTAATCACAGCCCTCTGGAGATAAGCCACCCTGGATCATGAATCAAAGTCCTTTAAGGAGCTGAAGGAAACTCCCAGCAACCTGCACTCCGCTGGGTGTAATTCCCTCCACGGTCCTCACTGGTTACTACGCTGTGCGAGGTGGTTGCACTTGGCCTTTGAAATATGAGAATTACTGACAAATTTTGCCATTTTAAGGAGAGCTCTGCCTTTCAGAGGGAAGGAACCCAGCGTCTGCTTGGGCAAAGGGTGTTTCTGTTTTCCTTATCTGTGGAATTCTGCTTTTGACACAACAGTGAGTGTGTTACAGGCTGTTGCTGCTCTGTGAATGTAACCTCTTTAACCCATGCAAACACACTAACCCACACCTCTGCACTATAAAGGGTCCAAATTTGAATACAACGTGCTGAGACAGTGATGCTGGAGGAAGAGGGATCAATACTGGAAGAAGAAACAAAGAGGAACACGGATGAAAGTCAAGTAGCACCTGGAAAATAGACGACGACTGAGGAGTCCCAGCCCTCGCTCTGTGAGTCAGCCCAGCATGGGGCACTTTTTGAGTCTCTGCTGCTGCCTTTTGTGTCTCTGACCCAACAAAACTCATTATATGGGATGGAGAAAAATGTTTTCATGTACAAATATTTAGTTAACAGCATTTTTAAAAGCCACACTCCTCCCTGTGGGCATCAGGGTGGCAAAGCCAGAGAGCAGGACTGTGTTTTTCCAAGGAACTGACCCCACCTATGTAGAGGGACACTACTTGATTAAGGAATAGCAGTTTGGATTACTTCCAGTAAGCCTTTTTCAAGGGATTATCAACATTTAGCAAGATGACCAGGTTCTGTAATCAAGCTTCAGCAAGTGAATAAGTTACCTTAACAAGGTGGGGACAGCAAACAGCTTCTCCCCGGGCCAGAGATCCACAGAGGAACTCCAAAGCTGTGGGTGTATAACTATCCCTCTCCTACAGATTCCATAAAGTTTGCCCCACACTCAAGATCCAAATACTCCAAACCTTTGTTACACTATTAATGCAAGAGCCTCAGAGACTCAGCTGCCCAAATCCCACTGAAAACCCCAGCTGTAGCCTATATAATTCCTTAAGGAAATAAAAGCTTTTCCAGGAAATGCGTTGGTTACTACCACTCAGCTTTCTCAGGGTATACAATATTTATGGTTTGAGTGTAGCCCTTTATCCGTCTCTCAGAGAAAAGAGAGGCTTAATATTCCTTTTCTGCCTAAGTCAGGAGAAGTTTAGGCTGGATATCAGGAAAAGGTCCTTCCCCCAGAGAGTGGTCAGGCACTGAAAAGGCCTCTCAGGGAATGGTCGCAGTCCCAAGGTTGCCAGAGCTCCAGGAGCGTTTGGACAACACTCACAGGCACAGAGTGGGATCGTTGGGGTGTCTGTGCAGGGCACAGCAACTGTGAGCACAGCAGTCCCTGCCCAAGGTACCAGCTGTCACCTACACACACAGCTGGTGCTCCCCGGCCCCACAGCACTTACTTGGAGAACCTCTCCGCGAGGGCCGAGGACTTGTTCTTGTTGACCAGGGAAAGCTCTTTTGCAGTGATTTTCAAAGACTGGGAGGTCCATTGCCTTCTATTGAACGGGGAAGGCTCCATCTTATCTCCCCAAATCCCTGCTCAGGAGGAAGGAACAGCGTCAGCAATAGCAACTGTGAGCAGAAAAGAAGTTTCACAAAGTGATTTGCTCCTGCGTCCCTATTCAGGTGCTCCAGCATCCCAGTGCCACCAATCCTAACCCCTCAGGATCTCGTCCATCAATTGACTTTAAAGAGGCAGCAGATGACAGTTATAATTTCCTCTGCAGATGCCATTGAGATGGTGCCCTGATAAAGCCAGAGGCACAATGCGGGGGGTGAGAGCAGCGGGAGCCAGCGGAGGGACACGGGAGCTGTGGACACGGAGCTGTGACCGGAGGATGCCAGAGTGACACTCCTGTGTCTCTCACACACACGCACAACCTCCAGAAGCCCCAAAGTGCCCTCACTTGTTCCGGTTTCAAACCAAATGTGCTGGCATTTATGTAAGAGGGTTTGAGTTACGAAACTAAGAGGATGTAATTACTATACAAACATTTTTCATTCACTCTTGTGTTCACTCTCAGCACAGCAGCGTTTCCTCTGTGAGCTCAAACAAGTCTCGTGTTCATGGAGGCAGCTGTGCCCCTCCTGTTGCAGTAGCTACCATAATTTCAGTTAAATAGTATTAATTACCTAAAGAACAACACCAACCACCCCATCCTGCTGGAAACGAGAAGAGATTTTGTCCAGCTTTTCACCACAGAAACCAACAAGACTGTATCAGATTTATTTTCTACATAGTTTTCTTTCGTGGAGGAGGAAAGGAGGGGAGATTAATTTAAAGAGTTCTCTGATAAGACAAAAATAAAGCCTGTAGGGCAACGCCTTTCCTTTTTTCCTCTTTTCTTTTATCTCTAGTCCCATGTCACACAATGCCTGTGGCAAGGGCATGAACTGACCCTGCAATGCCAACTCCAGGCAGGCTGAGCTCTTCCTTGCATTTTCCATTAATTCCTTTAACGGATTTGCACAGTCACGGAACTCTGGATCCAGTCTGAGTCCAGGTCTGCTGGACAACTGGTCACACGTAAACAGAAACACCCTCAGACAACGTGGCATAAACAGTCGATCAAAGGGAGGGAAGATGACATTTCCAAAATCCTCACAGGTACAGAATGCACCTGCTCAGAAATGTCAGGTGTGGGATTCTGCAACACCTCAGTCCAGGAGAATTCAGGGGCACAGGCAGAGTCTGGCAGCTCCCAGTGCTGGAATGGGAGCCCTGGGAGCAGAGAAGCCTCTCCAGAGCTGTTCCCTGCCTGGAGACACAACAGGAGGCAGGTGAACACGTCTCTGCCCTGGGAGAGGCAGTCAGGAAGAACAGGCCTTTCTCTCACATTCCATAATTCCCCTGATGTCCTGGAGAGAACGGTACGCCGTGACAGGACATGTTTTATCAGGAGAGTGATTTTGGTGGAGTTTTTCGGACGCGCAGGTTGAACTATCGCTGCAAACGAGCGACGCTGGTTTCGTGGGGATGTTGAAACACACTGAAACCACTTATCCATGTCACCTTTCCAGGTGCAGCTACCTGCAGCCTCAGCCTCTGAAAGGCACACAGAGCCCCTTCAAACCAGCAAGAGAAACCCAAACCGGAGTTATTTTCTGAAATTCCTGTCTTTTTGAACACATTCTGCATCACCAAGTCCCCTGTAAGCCTCCATCCAGGCTGCACTGAGATGAGAGTGCTCTGCATTTGACTGGCCTTTGACAACAGCACAAGTCACCATCCACAAAGACAAAAGATCTCATTTCCATCTTCTGCCTTTTTAAAAATCATATTGCATACACAAATAAAACCAGTATTTCTGTGACTGCAGGATGCAGCCTCCAGTCTCCATCCCCAGGAGCCTCAGCATACACACAGAGAGACTGCAGATAGAATTCACTGCTGGAAAATCCCACAAAAAAGAATTCTGTCCACGTTAAAGACCAATGCTGAATGAGCTATGTCGTGCCACAGTTTGAACTTTGTTTTATGACTAATCTTGAGCCAAAGGGAGCTCACCTGAGGCCCTGCTGCAGTTTAAATGGCCTTTCACAGAGCAGAGTCAGCTGTGCCCAGGAAACAGGAGCGGGGCATTCATCAGAGCTCCCCTGGCACAGGGAACAGGTGCTCATTGACACACGGAAGGACAGTTCAGTCCAACACCAAGAAACAAAACTGAATGTAATTGTTCAGAAAATAACCCTGCTCTGGATGCCTGAGCATCCCACTGCAGCTCCAGCCAGCCCTGTTCAGGGCTGCATCTTCTCCCTGTTGAGTTTTTCTGTTTCCCTGCCATTCTCCATCAAAACCACAAGTACACTGAGCTAATCCGGCCTGTTTAGGCAAAAATCTCTTTATAAAGGCAGTACCTGCTGCTGGGACATTCAGCTGGAAAGAGAAGCAGCATATCTGGAATCTCAGTCGCTAGCAATGACACGAAGCAGAACTCTGACATGCCTTGAAACTTGTGCTCCCACATTTTTATGCCATTCCACATTCTTAGCGCTTTCTCATTCATTTACAGTTTCGGTGTGTTCAAGTATCTCTGGGCTTTCTTTGCTGCTCCTTCTGAATGGCTTATGCAGAGTCATTTCAGAAAATACATATAAAGATTTAAACAAGACTATGAACGCTCTGCCTACTGCAATGGAGACAGGTTCTGTGGAAGGTGGCACAGAGTCCAGAGGAGATGATAGGGATGACAGAAATGTGCCAGATGTTAGGGAAGGGAAGGACTGTGACTGAATCACAATCTACCACAACGCATCAAATCTACCTCCAATAACTTTATCCAAGAGTTTAACAGCAGAATATAAATCTCTCTCGCTGGAAAGATCCTGAAAGAAAAACTTACTAACGCTTGCCCAAAGTGGAAGTGGCCTATTCTTTACAAGTAGCTACAGGAATGGGCCACCCGCGGGCACGAACCCGCCGAGAACCGGAGGCTGCGGAGGGCGCGGCCCCTCACCCTGCACTGCCCCGGGAGCCACGAGCCCCCAGCCCGGCTTTTCCGGACGGTCACCGACCCCGAGCCGGGCGGCAGGACGGGGCTCTACCGCCGATCCCCACCGCAAAGGCCGAGCCCCGGTGCCCCCCGCGGGGCCGAGCACCGGCAGGGATGCCCGGAGCGGGGCCCGGGTTCGCCTCGGGCACGGCCCCGCACAGCTCGGACTCACCCGCGGCCCAGCGCCCGGCCGAGCCCCCGCGGCGAGTCCGGCTCCGCTCTCGGTAGGAGTCCCGGCAGTCCTGACCCCCGCCCCGCGCTCTTGTCCCGGCCGAGCCGGGGGGAGGAGGTCCCACCGCACCTATCCCGGCCCAACCGGCAGGTCCCGGCACACCTGTCCCGGCCCAGCCGGCAGAGCCTCCCGCACCTGTGTGCCGTCTTCCCGCCCCGCCCCACGCACCTGTCGCGGCGGAACCAGGGAGAGCCCACCGCAACCTGCGGCAGCTGAAACAACGGGTCCCGAC
>VZTD01000320.1:236978-259565 GCA_013397725.1 Rhagologus leucostigma
AGGCCTCCCGGGAGCGGGCCCGGCCCGGCCCCTCGACACGCGGGGCGGCCCCGCGGGGCCGGCCCCGAGCGCGGCGCATCGTTAATTGCGTTAATTAAACACTGGGGGTGTTTTATGGTGCGGGAAGGGGGGGGTTCTGCCGTTCCTCGGCGCGCCGGGTTCGGACGGGATGAGGAGCGCGGCCCGGCCCGGCCCTGGAGGTCACCGAGGAGGGCGGGCGCCGTGTCCGCTGTGGCCCGGGACGGGGCTTCACCCGCTCACGGCGTTTCACGGGTTCGGTGGAGCGGTTTCAGCCTTTGCTGAACGAACCCGGGTGGCCGCTGTAAACTTTGCACCGAGTTTTGTCCCAAAACGTGCGCGGAGCAAAGAGCTGCCGGGGCCGGGGGGAGTAACGGAGGGAGCCGGGCGGGCGCGGGGCTGCGTCTGCTCGAGAGGGTTCAGCTCGGCGGGTTCTGCTCAGGGGTTTTTTCGGGTGACGGGTAAGGTGGTGCTGGTGGGCTTCCACACGAACATGCGCTCCGTGGTTAAGGACCTCTAAATAAAGCGGTTTGGGAAACACCATGTCTTTCTTAAGTGAATCGGCTCAGTTCCGAGCTGAATGTTCCTTGGCTTCACGGAGAGGAATAAAAGTTGTCATGAACACGGTGACAGGCCTTGAGAATTAGGGGTTGCAGTGTTCTGTTGGAAGAGGAACTGCTGAGGCTGATGGGAGGCATGAGCAGCTGCCTCATCCCAGGCTGAGCGAGGTGAGAGGCCCTCTCGGAGCAGGAGGTGGCTCCTGCGAGTTCTCGAGGCAGGTTCTGGAATGCAGTGATGGGGATGTGGATGGGAGCTGGAGCGTATCAGGGAGCACATGGCTGCTGGTGGTGGTGTGGATGGGAGCTGGAGCTCATCAGCACGTCGAGATTTTTAGGGAGTCCTAAAGGACCAACTCAACTCTGTCTGATCTTCCTCTGATGGTGTTGGGAGTTTCTGTGATCTTCATTCTGGAAGCCTCAATAATATTTAATTCTGAGTTCCTGAGGACCATCTGGACTTTCTCAAGGTTTCTTTTCACTGCCAGGGCAGAGAACTGGAGTTCAGAGCTAGGTGTCCTGGAACGCTGCAGTTGGATTCTTGGGAGCAGACAGCAGCTTTATCTGGGGGATCCTTGGGGATGCCTGGAAAATAAGGCACAGGATGGGTGGAAGTCCCGAGGTTTTCAGCGGGGTTGGCTGAGTTGCTGTAGCTGTCAGTGTTTGTTTTAGACCTACTTGAGGTGTAGACGTGGTGATTGTGCCGAGCCCTTCACAGCGTGCGATGGGGAACTGGGTTTCCTTCAACATCCTTTAGTTCCAAATCTCTGCAGTAATGGCTGTGTAAGGGCTGCATGAGGCTCGTGCTGTTTCATACGTTTATATTTGGGGTAGGCCTTTTTTCTCCCTCACAGCCAGGACCTTTGTGCTGTTAACAGTTAATAATTAGGTGCATTGGGAATATTAATAAATGCATCGAGAGAAATGGAATTGATAATGGCTGCTGGGCCTGCTGTGGGCTGCGCTCAGATGGGTATGTGCTCCTAATTCCGTATATTTGTAGTTTATTGGGGAAATGGGAGTCCGTGTGTTTCAGGTGGGTGAAATGCTGCCCGTGATGTTTCCTGGTTAGAAATCCAGGAGTGTGGGAAGCGCCGAGTGTTGTTGGCCCTCTCGAGCAAGTGAGGCTTCCTGTGACCCCACACTGCCCCTGTTCACACTCCTCTGGCACAGGTACCACCTTCAGACAGCACAACTGTGCCTTGGCTTTTCCGAGGGATGGAGGAGGCTCCCCTGGGCGCGGGGGGCTCGTACCAGCCGATGGAAAACCCTGCAGCTCCTGGTGGGAGCGATGCTCCCGTGACCACTAAAGTTACTGTGAGGTTGAGAGTTACCTGGGATGCTGAGAGCACTGAACTGTTACCTGAAACCTGCCGGCGGCTCCGAAGGAGTTCTGTGTGTTGGTTCGGCACCAACTTCTCCTTACCCGGCCTCCGAGTCTGCGTGAGCTCTGAGAAGGTGACGGGTGACTCCCCTCAGAGAAGGTGATCACACTGTGTCTGAGCCCCCCACACGGGTCCCTACCTGCCTGTCCCCCAGCCAGCACAAGGCTTCTCTTGGCTGCCTCCCGTAGCTTTGCTGACCTTGGGGTTTTTCCATCTGCTTACGTTCCATTTCTGGAAAAGGGTTAGTTTCTCCCCTCACAAGTTTGGTTAAATTCTCTTCTGGATTTTTTGCTTTGATTCTGTTTCAGAGAGTTTGTCTACTCCAGGAAATCTGTCACAAGCTCTGGGTTAGGATTTTGGTTGCAGAATAATTTGAGTTAATATTAAAATTGAGTGCTTTAAAACTCTTGAGTGCCTGCATTTTTGTTAGCTTAATTTAATCTGGTTAAATGTAATTCAGATGTAATTACAATAAGGAGAATATCCTTTGCCATCTTTCAGAATGAGAATTTTGTTCAACAGCCGGTTTTTGGGAGTTGCTGGAGGAGAATCTTTGATCCACGTTCGCTGAAAGTAGCGTGAGCGAGAGGGGAAGCTGTGCTGAGGAGGAGAGCTTTGTCAGCTCGTGGATCCCAGCGAGTGTTCCCAACCTTTGTCACTCTGTAAAGCTTTAACCTCGTCATGAAAGTTCCCGATAGCAGCTGGGAGGATCGTGCTGCAGCCAATCCCACGGGCTCGGCGTTTGTAGCCTCAGTTAAATAAGCAAGAATTGATATTTTGGCCTTCTCTTCTGAAGAGCCGCTGGCCAGGATGGAGCAGTTTTGCTCATGGAGCGCAGCATGAATTTCTCAAAAGCTGATGTAAATTAGGGACTTTTATCCTCTCCAGTCCATGGGGTTTTGCTATTAAGATGAGTGAGAGCCAGGCTAGCTCCTGCTGGGCTGTTACAGCTCACTGTTTCTAGCACGAGGGGAAGTGGCCCACGCTCTGTTCCAGGTGTGTGTCCCAGCCATTGTGTTCGTGATCCATTCATCACTTCATCAGAGCTGCTTTTAGTCCCAGTCACCTCCAGAAATGCAGTAATCACCCCGAAGTGTTTCAGTTTCGCTTTATCACATTTATTCCTTCAAATTACTTAAGGCCTGAGCTCAGTGCTACCCTCAGAGATGAAGGTAGTGAGGCATAGTTTATTTTTAGGAAAGAATGAATCATCTCGTGGATGTCTCTTGTCTCTTTTTGCTTTGTTGAAAAGTAAATTCAAGGAACTGGGGCCTGCTGGCTCTGGGTCCATGAGCAGGAGCCCATGTGGGCAGGTGATGCTGCCCCAGGAGTGACCAGAAGCTGAGCAGAATTTAGTTTGGAACTGCTGAACTGCAGTGACAGAGCCTGTGGGTGCAGCAGGTTATTGGGTTTTTCTTTACAGGTTGCTTTGTTGGGGAACAACTACTCTGAAATCTGCAAAGGGAAATGCACGTGTGTCCTTTCACCCTGAACTGCTTCCAGCTCTGCTCCTGGGCAAAGATTAACGGGAGGGGAAGACTCCGTTGCTATGTGGATTAAATCAGTTGTGCGTGGGGGGTTTGAATCTCAGAGCTTTGCAAAAACCGTGGTCTTTGTTTTGCTTCTCACATGGTTGTCTTGAACCTCTCCAGTGTTTGGAGGCTTCTTGTTGCTGAACTGGGGCTTGTCCTTGCAGCAAACAGCTCTGGCACGAGGTGTGACCTTGGCAGAGGAATTATCTCTAAAGCTATTGCAACTGCTTCCTTATCCTTGTGCTGTATGTTTGAGGCCTGGTAGTGAGCCACTCCTTAACTTCAGAATCCAGGAGCCCGGCCTCCGAAATGTCCAACTTGCTTATCTGTGCGTTTGTGGATGTGAGCTGGATTAATGGCTTTCACCTTTTAAAGTCCAGCAAATTGCAGCAGTGAAGTGGAGCATCGTTCAGTGGCTGGAGGAACTGTTTTAGCTGCTCGTGGGGTGTTGGGATATCGTGGGGGGAGAATTTTTGCAAAAGGGTAGTTTTATTCACTACCCTGTAACTATAGTTATTATTTCACTGTGTGAAAGGAGCAAAAGCTGTGTTTTTCCTCTGTGCTGCTGCTGGATTGTTGGATTCCTCACCCAAATGCCTTTGAGCAGCTCTGGGTGAGGGACCTTGAAGGACTCTATCTTGTGCTGTGGGAATGAGTGTTTCTCTGTGTCAGGTGCCAGGCTGGAATCTTGGAGTTCTTGACTGTCTCGTTTGTAACCCTCTCTAATTGTGGTCCTTGTTGCCCAGACCCAAAGTGAGAAGATCTTGTTCTCTCCCCAGCAGGCTGGGATGGTGTGTAAGTTTGTCTTGGCAATTCAAAACCTTTAATCTCCTTGGTTACAAGTTTAAGGAAATGATTAGTGTCTGTTGATGTGTGTAAGATTCCTGGGGGAATGGGGTAGGACTCAGGTAAGTTCCGGAGGAATCCTGGCACAGCACAGGTGTTGCTTGGTTAGTACAGATGTCACTAATTCCGTTAAGTTATACAGTTTCTTCTCCTTGACATATGTTTTTTTACCTTCCTTTCTAGGAAGGGGTCTGGAGGAGGGAAAATTTCCCTTTCTGGTGAAAGGGGACTGGAGCATTATGACAGTCAAGTCTTTAAAAGCTTATGAGTTCCCAGAGTCCTTGCCGAGTAGCCGCTGCCTCCGCTGATGTTGTCGGATGTCAATAAAGAGAGGTTGAAGGCAACACTTCTAATGGAGGTAGAAACGAAATACTTGGAAAATACCAAGGATTTTCCTGTTTTCATTCATAAAAAAATCACATAGGTGCTTAATAGCTGGGTAGACACTTGAGATGTGGAACTCTAGAGACAATCACTAAATTCACCTGTATTTTCTGGCTTGACTTCTGAGGCTTCTCTGGGTTGCTCTAACTAACCAAAGTGTTCTGGTCTCTTCAGCAGGTAACATCGAAAGGTGCTGGCTTGAACCCCAATGCAAAAGTGTGGCAAGAAGTGCCCCAGGGCAGTGGTGAGGCCGTGCCCCCCACCAATGGCACAGAGCACGCGTGGCAGGAGACAGCAGCGGCCCAGGGGACTCCAGCCGAGGGTGAGGTGTCGGGACACGGGTCGTGATATGGCCCTTCCTGGGGGACGCTCGGGGAGTTCAGCTGTGAGGAGCAACCTCTGGCTCTTGTCCTTGAGGCTGTCAGTGCTGATGGAGCAACACGTATGAAAGGAACATGAGAAAGCAGCAGGTGGTTTGTAAGGGGGATGGGCTTTGGTTCAGGAAGGTGTCCGAGCTCTGCTGGAACGGGATTCAAGGGGCCCGGTGATGACCGAGTAACGCGCTAAGAGGGGAGCAGGGTGCTGAATGTGTAGAAATGGATTCATGACATTGCTGCACTTGAGCATCCACTGGACCCTGTGAACAGGAAAATGAGATCTGAGGGCCACCTGCAATCCTGGGCAACCGAGAAGACTGTCAGGAGCATTTGTTCTGGAGCAGAGCCTGTGCAGTATCCGTGGTTAGCTCCTCTCCGTTCAGGCTGTTCCACTGCAATCCCGTTCCCATCCTTACCGCACGGGCAGTGTCCAGAACTAAGGATTCAGCTGGTTTCACTTGGAAACAGTGGATCCGGGGTGTAGCTGAGGTGACTCAAAGCATGGCAGAGGATGCAGAAGATTCCCTGCAAAATGGTTTAGTAAAAGTTAGGGATAAAGAAGGGAACATTCAGCTTGTGTGGCCTCGTCAAAGGTTTCTGGTAAGTCAGCAGAAGTGAGGAGAGAGCGCTGGGTTTGTGCTTTGCCTGACAGAAACTCATTTGTCTCTTCATAACAAAGTGAAGCAATTGAGGCAGTGTAAGCAATTTTCATCCCTTGTTTTTAGGAACCTCGCTTAAATATTTTAAATTTCACGTGGAAAGGCTGGGGTTTAGATTCTCTGCCACTTTGGGGATCAATTTCAGGATCCTTTATTTACTTTTATTTACTTTTCACTGAGAACCTAGTGCAAACCAGATCTTCCTGAAATTGGAGAGGTATGAGTTCTATCCCACACAAAGTCTAAGAAATACAGGCTAAGGTTAGGCACTCTCAGGTACAGCTTTCTTGAGTATTTGTTTTAATGTTGGTAGCCAAAATTTTTCAAATGGGAAATACGCTGAAGCTGACAGAAGTTTTTCTGCTGCTGATGTGTTCCTTTGCCAGGTAACATAGAGATCTCAGAGGACAGCTGCAAGCAGTATGAAGTGATGTATTCCCCGTCCTGTGAAGCCCCAAGGAATGGCACAGGAGTTGATGAGGCGTCAGCAAATGGAATTGTCCTGGCGACTGAAGATCTGGGATACCAAATCTATGAAGTGTCTGGTGAGTGCTGACGTTCAAATGCTGCTGTCAGTGTCTGTAACCGCCCTGGAGCTGCTCTAAGTGTGGTGTAACCAAGGTGGAACTCTGACATGTCCGTGTGTATCCAAGAAGCTCCAGTATGGCCTCAACATGTGGCCAAACAGGGGCAAAGTGGGATCAGAGTAATTTTGAGAGCGTGTGGTCTGGAGGTCTTTAAGCACCTCGGATGAGCTTTTCCTCTTGGTCCTACCCAGAGGGATTCACTCTTGTATTCTGCAATGAGATGTGTCCTTGCCTTGTCTTGTTGCCATGAAAGTGAGAGCTGATGGTGGATGTGGTCCCTTTCAGGTGACGGCAGCTCCACTGTGTCCACAGAAGACATCAGAGAATGTTTGAGAAAACAACTTGAATTCTGCTTCTCGCGGTAGGTGCAGTTAACTCACCTTGATGTAAACCCTTCACTAAAATCCTTGGCAAATATCCCTCTTCTTGGCTTGATATGTACCATCATCTTGATAAAAACACAAAACAAGATTTGCTGCTGTGCTGTAGAAGCCCCGTGGCACCTTCCAGCAGCTTCGGTCCTGTCTGTGCATCCATGTCCTTGGATGAGTATGACTTCTGTGCTCCATGGTCATAAGACGTTGAGATAATTTACTGTGTGGTACCAGAAGTCTTTTTGGCTGCTCCGTTTTGCAGACCAACGTGTAGGGTACTGGAACCTCGTTAGGTTTTTAAAGTTACCTTACTCTGCTTTGTGTTGATTTGCTGGGATTTGTTCCAGGAGAGAAAATCTGAGGGTGTTTTGGTTGTGAATGGTACTGGTGAATATTTATTTAAGCCTGTAGTTATCCGCTTGTTTTGAGTTTTCTCTAAGTCAGGTTCAGGATCTTTATTAAATAATAATTTTATGTCTTTTTAGAGAGAATCTTTCGAAGGATCTCTACTTGATGTCTCAGATGGACAGTGATCAGTTTGTTCCAATATGGACAATTGCCAACATGGAAGGGATTAAGAAGCTGACAACGGATATGGACCTTATTCTTGAAGTTTTGAGATGTAAGTCTGGGACTTTGGTGTCTGTATCAGTAGCACAAAGAATCCTTCCGTGCTTCAGAGAGATGTTGTAGTCTCTGAGCTGGTTATGGTTTGTTGTGCTGGTAAATGGTGACAGGAACTTTACTGAGTAGGAGGCTGTTCCAAACTCCCGAATTCTCATTCTTTGTTCCAAGTTCCATGAGAGAGTCTGTTTCTGCTGAGATGTGCACTATGTCCAAATTTTATACTTTAATTTCAGCTTCTCCTATGGTACAAGTGGATGAAAGGGGGGAGAAAGTCAGACCAAACCACAAACGATGTATTATCATTCTCCGTGAGATCCCTGAAACAACACCTATAGAGGTAAATAAAGAGAAAGGAAATAAATAACTCTGTTACTGGTTTTGGAAGGTGTCTTCAATAGGGGTTCAAACAGCACCAGGAAAAGGTCAGCTGGTGTTTAATTGGATTAAACACTGATATTTTTCTTCTAGACCGCTTCAGTAACTTTTTCCACCTGGGTGCGTTGTCAAAATAGCCAAAACAAAAACTTATTGCCATTGTCCCTTCCCATTATTTACTACTATATTTAAACCTTCTTAAGTAAACTTTTTTTTCACCAAAGCTGAGCTAGCTTGGCTTTTCTGGAAGGAAGTTTGAACTGGTTTCTTTTCAGATCCAAAAATAAATCAATCCAGAGCATAGCTTGGAATTCAGGCTGAATTTTTGTCACAGCAATAACTTTACTTGAAGTCAGACGGTTGTTTTGGCAGCAAGAAATGTTACTAAACATTTCTCATTCATTGAGCCCCAGCATGAGCTGAGCTCATTATGTCCGAGAAGGTAGGATAATAAAATTCCTCCTGATACTTGGCAAACAGAATGATTTAGTTCTTTGTTTTTTAAAGTTGTAACACAAGGTGTTTGTCTACCAGCATTTTTAATGAGTTCTTTTAATACAAACACTGAGCAGCTGCTTGTCCCTCTCTTTACAATCTGATTATTGCAAAGCTGTCAGGTTGCCTTGACTTAGAAATATTTTGTGGCATCATTGTTGTCTCCATGACTCTGCTGATCTAAAGCCGTACTTTTCCTACCTGTTTCATGTGAAAATATCACCAGGTCTACACAGATCTTGATTTTATTCTTACCAGCTGGGCCTGCTCTGTTTTAGCTGGGGAGCCCAGGAGGCTGAACTAGGATTCTGGGTTAAGAAGCAGGTAGAGGGTAATTTGGTCAGGGGAATAAAAAAACATCCCTGGTCACGGGAGAGCGGCAGCTGAGGAGCTGGAGCATAAACTTGGGTCACTTGAATGTTCACTGTACAAGGGCTCTGAACTTCTCTCCCCAGGAGGTGAAGGCTCTGTTCAAGAATGAGAACTGCCCCAAGGTGATAAGCTGTGAGTTTGCTCACAACAACAACTGGTACGTTACATTCCAGTCCGACACAGACGCCCAACAGGTAAGGCTGCCTTCCTCTGACAGCCCAGCTTTAATCCTTCCCCTGCTCAAGGAAAGTGCACATGTGCTTCCCGTAGCTAAAAGAAATATTTATTTACTGATCCCCTTTTGTTGTTTTAAGAGATTACTGGCAGATTCTGGTTAATAAGACTAAAGTTGAGAGATTGTGGGGTTATAATTCCCTTGCCTGGCTCTTGCCTCAGTGCTGTCTGGCCACCACTGGCACTAGAATCCTGAATTGGAAGTGTTAATGAATTTAGCTGGGCTGACAGGGAAGCACATGGCTGCACATTTGTGTTAAATCATGGGACATCCTTTGGGAAGTACAACTTTATCAAGGTATTCTAATGTTGATCTTTTTTTGTATCTGCAGGCGTTCAAATACTTAAGGGAAGAAGTGAAAACCTTTCAGGGCAAGCCAGTAATGGTGAGGCTGCTTTAGCTGCTGTTTCTGTTGGAATTGAATTGTGCTGTTTCTGTTTGGATGATGGTGACCATCTGTGGGGGGTGGAAGCAAGGACTCAGCAGTGGGATAGTCCATAGCTCTGGCTCTGGAGGCTGGAAACATGAACGAGGTCATGGGGAGCTCTGACAAATTACAGTTCAGTGGCTGCTGGTTACTCACAGCGCTGCTTCCCGGGGGGGTGAAATACATTCCCTTCTCCACTTGCCCCAGAATCTGGGTTTGCAGAACTCAGGAGAGGGATTCCTGCCACTGCAAGTCTCGAGTTGGCTGCTGCACAGAGCAGGCTGGAGCAAAGTGCATGTGCTGTGAGAGGAACTGTCACGATTGGAGTCTGGACAGTTCCTGCTGTAGAAAGCAGTGTTTATCTTCAGCTTTACAGATCACCCAGCTAAAGCAATATTTGTCCTTCCCCCTGTCATCCTGTGGGAATATGATCTGGACTGATTTTATCAGGTTTTATTCATAAGCAGTAATCAACCTTCACATCCCTCCAGCGGGCAGGAAAGATTCCATGTTCTCCTTTTCTCCCAGCTAACGCGTGGTGTGATTTGCTGTCTTGCAGGCCAGGATAAAAGCCATCAACACGTTTTTTGCTAAGAATGGTTACCGGGTCGTGGATTCCAGTGTGTATCCCCAGCCCGTGCAGACCCAAGCCCAGTTTGCCTCCCCCCTGTTTATGCAGCCTGTATATAGCCCTCAGCAGTACTCGATTTACAGCATCGTGCCTCAGACGTGGTCTCCGAATCCTGCACCTTACTTTGAGACACCACTGGTGAGTAACAGCTGGTGAGAAGGGGAGAGGGAGCCCAGCCCATCAGGGATAATTTGGTTAATAATCACTAGGGTGAGCAGGCATTCTGGGTTTCTTGGTCAGATCCCTGTTTTATGACACTTATGTCAGGGCCCTGATAAAGCAACCGTCAGAGGAGCTGCCAGTCTCACCATTGGCTGCCACTTATTTCAAGGAATTTTGGTGTGAAATTCCATTATCCAGCAGCTTGTGTTACTGGAAGAGCCCATAGCTCTTCCAGGAACGGAGGAACTGTGCTACAGCAGATGCAGACTGTGGACCTGTGGGGGTTTGGCTGGAGTAGTGAGTTCACACCACAGTAGATGCTGTAGCCCAGTGTGAAATTACAGCCATGAGTAACTGCTGAAGCTGATCATTAATCTGCAAACGTTTTCTTTGTAGCTCAGCCACTGAGACTGTTCTGTCTGTTGCAGGCCCCCTTTCCCAACGGTGGATTTGTGAATGGCTTTAATACACCAGGATCATATAAAACAAATGCTGCTTCTCTGAGTATAGGTCGCCCATTCCATAGGAATCGGTAAGATTGTTCTGTCAGGTGTTTGCCCCTGGAAAACTTAGAGTACTGAGATCCTCAAGTGTTCCTTGCATGTCACTTGCAGTGCTTTCTGATGGGACCACATTATTTATTTTGTTTTATCAAATGTGTGATGTTTTTCAACTTAATTTGAAAAAATGAAGTAGAAGGTGGCAGCTTAAGGTCCTAAAATAATGGACACAGTGCTGGAGAGAGCAAAGGTAACTCCTTTAAAAGCCTCAGAGGAATTTTTGCAGACAAATAAATAACTTCCTCCTAAGGTCGTACTTGTAATTATGTTTGTTATACACAGATTATAAACTCCTGCAGCACAACATAAGCCTTTCCTGCTGGGATCAGGCTTGTGGAGCTGCTGGTTCCTGCAGTGGGAGTTGCTTGTCCTGAGTGCTGTGTCCAACGGCTCAATGCTGGGGCTGTTCCTGTAATTTATTTGCTTTATCCCCATCTTTCCTGAGAGCTGTAAGGACTTAGCTACAAACACTGGGGAGGAGGAAACACTTTGTATTGCTGGAGCAATTGCTCTGTGAATACAATAGAGTAGTAACCTGTGTGTGGGGGTGGGAGTTGTTTGTGTGCAGCACAGCAGAGCTGGGATCATGGGAATTGCTCTTGGTATTGTTGGAGAAATCAGTCGGTAACTGCCCGGGCCGTGAGTGGGTTTGTGGTGCAGTTCAGGTCTGTGGCTGTTGGCAGAAGGGGAACTTCAGGATTTGGTCTGTGGTGACTCAGCAGAGTCTTAACGCAGACTGTGGAACTGGGAGCGTGACTGCCTGGAAGATGGAGCAGCTGCTCCCGTTGCAGCTGCTCAGCTCCCAACTCACATCTTGACAAAGGTGGTCGGGGTTTTTTTTGCTTTAAATTGCGCACAATCTTAAAACCTGTAAAGCTCTTGGGTGTGTGGATCCTCTTGGAAGTACAGATGCTGTAACTGTGCAAGAACTGTGTGTGTCCAAGTACTAACACCTTGAAATGCCTCCTTGTACATCACATCCGCATAACCCTAAGCTTTTAAAATCCTGGTTATGTGAAGACTTCAGTCTGTAAGACTTGGGTGCTTGAAGTTGCAGCTTTAGGGTCAGTCTGTGCAGGTCCTGCTGGCCCAGTGATGATCCAGTATCGCGCTAAGAGAGAACAGGTCACAGTTGGGGGCTGGGCAGCTTGTGCTCCCTGCTTGTCCTTCTTCCTGCTCTTCCTTCCTTCTGCTCTCACATCATTTCTCCTTCTCTCTGCTCTTTTTTTTCCCCTCATTTATCTTTCCTTGTCTTTTCTGCTTTGCTCTTCTGCCCAGACAAGACTGTGGCCTTCTCGATGACGGGTAAGATTATGAGATCTGAGGGCTGAACAGTGACTTGAGAATATGCCATTTTGAGAACAACTTGGACAAAATGGAAGCATTTAGTTGACTTTGCTCCACCTCCTCCCTATGGTTTTTGCTGATGGGAAACTTAAACTTTATCGGGCCCTGGTTCTTGATGCTTCTTGAGGCTGGGAAGTGTGAATTCATCTCTGTTCAGCAAATCCCCTCTTGAACTGCAGAACAGCTTGTTTGGAGAGTTCATCCAGCTGCTGCTTTCGGGTTTCTGTCCTGGCCCATTAAACCTGATTTGTTTTGTGGTACAGACAGTTAATAGTTAAGTGTTGGAGTTTCCTCTGTGGCTAAACATTTGTTTAAGCCACTCGTATTTATTTTGTGCTGATTTGTTGCAACATCCTTGTGGGAAAGGGAGATGGAGGAGTCATACTTTGGCTGGCACCAGGAGAGTTTCTTCTGATTTCATGGAATGTTACAATGAGATTGCTTAAAAACAGCGAGTGTGCAAAATCCTCCTGCTGTCCTTAAATTATGAGATGTGCAGAATTTACCAGGGGAGAGAGAATTTAGGGTTCTTGTCTTTGATCAGTGCTGCATGGAAAACCGGTGAGGGGCAAAAGTGGAAAATAGTTGAAGACACCCAAATGCTGCTCCAGGAAACTGTTCCATATTGTGCAGGATCTGAGGTTTTCTGGGGAATTCTGCATTTAAGACCCTGAGCCTGAACTTGCAGCAGCACTGAGTGTGCAGAGCTGTGTCTGTGCTCAAAGGAAGCACAGCTTTAATGCTGAATAATCGATAACGGGGTGAAACGTCTGGGGGTTGGGAACTGCAGAGTCAGTGCTGAGGATTTGGGAGTGGGAGCGGCCAGGCTGAGCCTGGCTGTGCATGGTAGGGCTCAGCTGCCCTGGCCTGATCTGCCATGTTCAGCCAGTCCTGGCCTTGTGTCTCAGTTCAGTTTGTTCCTTGGCTTATTTCTCCAGCTCCATTTCCAGTGCCCTGTGCCAGTGCTGCAGGCCCAGACAAAGGAAAAATTCCTCCTTGGGTTCTTCTGGTTCTTCTGCAACCCCTGGGTTTTGGGATTTTTTTTAGTTGTTTGAGGTTTTGGGGTTTTTTTTCCTCTCCTGGGTATCTTTTGGGCAGCGATCTCAATGCATTTGCCAACACTTGAGTGGAGGTTGCAAGAAAACCATAACAGAAGGAATCAGTGGAGGTTGGGAAGACAAATGTCTTTGTTCCTGACGATTGTATGCAGGAAACATGAGTTCTGATGCTTGCTGACCTCCTGCTTTTCTTGTCAGCTGCGAATCAGCTGCATTGGTGGTGGTTCTGGTGTGGTTCCTCAGCATGGGGATCCCACAGCTCCCGCTCTGTGTCTGCAGGGTGAAGCCCCATTTCCGCTCGTCCAGCAGCTCGGAGCACCCGGAGGGGCCGCCCGGTGCTGGAGCCCTGCCCATGGGGGACCTGAGCAGAACCAACTCCAGGAATTTCGTCATGGAGCGACACAACAGCTCATTAGCTGGGCACCAAGACCAAGGGTATTCCCAGAAGGATTCTCCCACGGCACAGCTGGAGCAGAACGGCGATTACGGCGTCGGCCGGGGCAGGTAAAGGGCAGTGTCCCGTGTTTGCTGCCACACAGCAGCTGGGACTTGGCTTGTGTGAGCCAAAGATATCAACCATCAGCACAAAATACATTTCTGTGAGGAGCAGTCACGAGAAAACTGACGCTTAAGTAAATCAGGAGCAATAAATGCTGACCTGGGAGCAGGAGTGGTTCCAGCTTCACTCTCCAACTCGCAGTTACTCTGATAAACAGCCGACAGTAAGACAGTGAGGTGTCTTTATTTTAAAGTAACTGATTTGTCCCCAGAATTAAAACAGATGCTGAAATAAAGTTGGCATCTGTATTGCTGTAAATAATAAGTAAATCCTCAGTTCCTCAGTATTTTAAGATTAGCTGGTTTTATCTCTTTTTCTTTTGATTCAGGGTTTAGACACTTGAAAAGGCAGATCAGTGAGAAATCAGACTAATAAATTTATTACTATAAAATAATTGTCCCTATACTTGGTCAGATGCTCATCCAGGGGGCTGAGAAAGAGAAGTTGTTCCCATATTGGCTCTGTTCCAGCTTCTTCCAAAGTTGGAACTTTGACCCCTCTTGAGGAGTAAGAACATCCCAGAGCCGTGTGTGGGGAAGGCTCAGGAGGCAGCTGTGGATCCCCTCATGCAGAGCTGTGCCCACTTCAGCTGGGTGGATGCACTGACTGGTGTTCTTGTCTTTAAAGGAGGAACGTGTTCCGAGGTCGGAGGAGACGGGAGGACGACCGGGTTTCAGTAAGTTCTGCTTCCCTTTTTGCAGGGAGTCTCACAAAGTGCAGAGTGTTGGCTTTCTAGTTACTGAAGGAGTGGCAGAGTCCTTAAATCAGATTACATTGGGGGTTTACGGTTTTTCTGGGAATTTCCCTGACACTTGCTCGGGGCTTTTACTGCTCGGTGTTACGACTCTAGTAACGGGTGTTTTCCCTCTCCAGAGACCTCAGCCTTCAGCAGAAACAAAGACTCAGACACCAAAGTTTGACTTGCTTGCATCCAATTTCCCACCTTTGCCTGGCAGCACAGCAAAAGTTCTGGGAGAGCCTGTGCTGGAGAGCAGGATGTCCGACATCGTTAAAGGAGTCTGCAAAGAGAAGGTGCCTGGTCTTGTCTCTGTACACACACGGGAGTATCCGGGTGCCATGACTCTCTTTTCCCTGTTAAAGGGTTGGTTTGTTGGAGCCACATATTCAGTGCTCTAATCCCAGACTCCACAGTGGTTTGTTCATAGAATAGTGCATTTTCCCTTTTTTTTTTTGGTGGGAATGCAGCTAGGGCTCATGCAGTTGTAAACTCAGGGATGTTTAGGAATAAAGCAGGTGAAGGAGGAATGTTGGGTGTTGGAGTAGGAACAGTTTGGTGGAGTGTGGGCAAGGGATCTTTCCAGATGAATTCATTCTTTGAGCTGGTGTTACCAAGCACTGATATTCTGGGTGATCCAGCCTTAGTTCTGGTTTTACCCACTACTTGTTTTGCCCGTATAAAGAGATATTGCTTTAGAGGTCATGGTCTAAAAGAAGTAAAATTCCTATCATCAGGACTTGAGCAGCCTTTGCAACTACCCCGCTTCTCAGATGTCTTGCAGTGCCATATTGTGGAGAAATTTGAGTATCGTTCTGTATTTTGCAACTTGTGCTCTGTGTGCAGGAAAGCAAAGACTCCCTGTCCCCCTGCCCGGCTCCTGCTCCGGACGAACAAACGCCCAGCGCTGCCCAACCGCCCGTGCCCAGCGTGAGCTCCCCGAGCCAGACTGAGCCTGTGGTGCTGAGGTATGCAGAGAGCATGGACATACCATGGAATCATGGAGTGTCCTGAGCTGGAAGGGACCCACAGGGATCATCCAGTCCAACCCCAGGCCCTGCACAGACACCCCAACAATCCCACCCTGGGCATCCCTGGCAGCGCTGTCCAAACGCTCCTGGAGCTCTGGCAGCCTCGGGGCCGTGCCCATTCCCTGGGGAGCCTGGGCAGTGCCCAGCACCCTCTGGGGGAAGAGCCTTTCCCTGCTCTCCAACCTAACCCTCCCCTGACACAGCTCCAGCTGTTCCCTCATGTCCTGCCACTGGTCACAGGGAGCAGAGATCGGAGCTGCCCCTCGGGATGAAGCAGCAGCCCCCAGTGAGTCTTCCCTCAGTCTCTCCTCCAGCTGAACAGACCCAGTGCCCTCAGCCACTCCTCCAGACCTCCCCCATCCCCTTTTCCCTGATTTGGACCTTCTCCAACAAGTTTAGATGTTTTTCATATTGTGGTGCCCCAAACTGCCCCCAGGACTGGCCGTGAGGCCACCACAGCGCAGAATAGTGGGACAATCCCCTCCCTCACCTGTCCAGCAGTGCTGGACCTGATGCCCCCAGAACATGGTGACCTTTTGGGCTGCCAAGGCGCTGCTGACTCATTTGCATGTTCTAGCAAAGTTTTTCATCAGTGTCTGGCAGTAATGTTGGGTGGTATCTTCTCCAGAGGCCACCAGATGGAAAGAACAGATCGTGGTGGGAAGGGTTGTGCTGTTCTGTTCTGAACCTGTGAGTTCAAAGAAAGGAAATAATCTCTGAAACATGAGTGTCAGGAGGTTTTAATTTGAATTGTTGTTGGTTTATCAGCACGGTTCAGCCAGAGAGCAAACCAGAAGAAGTGTCTGCCCCGAAGGATGTGGCCAGCCCGGCTTCCCCGCCGGCATCCGTCTGTCCCGTCAGTGCTGCAAAGCCACCAAGGACAAACACCTCCTCACCTTCTGCTCAAGCAAGTGCAGCTCCTGCTCTGTCGACACAGGTAAGGCCCAGAGCAGGGAATGGGAATGACCCAGGGAGCTTTCTCCGGGATGTGCTCATGGTGCATCCGGGAGCTTCCCTCCGCTCGCTGTGCGTGTTGTTGCTGTTGTGCCTCGACTTTGTGCCTGGGATAGGCTGGGAGGTGGTTGTGGTGCGTAAACCTCGCTCTTCTCCTTGGTCCCGAAGGAGCCTCGCAAGCTCAGTTACGCCGAAGTTTGCCAGAAGCCCCCAAAGGAGCCGCCTCCAGTCCCTGTCCAGCCTCTGAGGGAGCATCGCACCAACATCGTTCCCCCTGCCAAAAATGAAGAAAACGGTACGTCGGAGAAGGCTCCGGAGAAGGCTCCTCACGAGAGGGCTGAAGGTCGAATGAAGGATTACTCCGGGTTCCGCGGCAGCGGAGCTCCCAGGGGAGCTGCTGGGAAAATCAGGGAACAGAGGCGCCAGTTTGGACGCAGATCTTCGCCTCAGGGAGCACCGCGACGCGTCGGCAAGGAGCAGTACGTGCCACCCCGGTCACCAAAGTAACGCTGGGCCAGCCAATGATTCTCTATTTAATTTGAGCTGTGGACTAATGAGCAGCAGAGAGACTGAGGAGGGAAGGATTCGGGAAGGGGAGTACTGAACTGGAGCGTGGCTTGTGTGGAGAAGTTGTGGAGGGTCCCAAAATTCATCTCGAAAAGTGATTTCACAAATGCTGGAGGATTCCAATCACTATAAATATAGAGATTATAATTTTTGTATTTTTGTTTTTAATTTGCAGAGGGTTTCCTGCTTGAAATCAGCTTTGGGGTTGTGAAAGTAGCGTTTTGACAAAGTGAAAGAATATGAGTTGACAAATTAACCTGTCCCTCGGTGTAGGAGGAAAAGGATAAGAGAATATTATTTTTGGAAAATGAGCATTTCTGTAAAATTAGAACTTTTTTTAACCTATTTAACGTTTGGCTTGTGGGCTGGTGTGTCTGCCATGGATGGCCTGGCATTGCAGAGGCCTCTGCAGCAGCATGAGCGGAGCGAGTGCAGCCAGAACTGTTGTCATCACTTAGTCACTGATGATGAAAACTGAATGTACTACTGTAGTAAACCATGTGTTTCCAGCTTGAAGTAGAGTCTCTTGACCTTACTAATATTTCATTCAGCAAGCTTTTTAAGGTATAATTTTTGCAGGATACTGGATTGTAGATGAGAGTGCGTGGACAGCAGAAATTGTCTTGTAGACGCAGTGGGAAGAGGCAGAGGGAGCATGTTAGAATCTTTAATATGCCCTTTTTCCTTGCCTCCTTTTGAGGGCAACTCCCTAGGTTTGGGGTTTTGTTTGTTTGCTTTTTTCCTCTCTTGTTACTTTCTCTAATTTCTTTATTACAGACTTCAGTGCATTTTTCTTGGTGTGTTTTCCTGAGGCAGCCCCAGGGTAGGACGGGCAGGTGGCTACACAGCACCTGGTGTTACCTGCACAGGTAAAGAGCCTGGAATTGCAGCTGCAGATGCGGAATTCTGCCTTGCAGGTGGGAACTCTGGGCACTCACTGTCATCTCTGGATGACTGGCAGCAAACCAGAGCTGTGACTGGGTTTTCTCTGTGCTGACTCTGGAATAGGCTGTTGGCTGCTGTATTGCCAGAAATCAGGGTTTATACTCCTGGGAACTCGTTGTTTACAGCTGATGTCATAGCAACTGACTCGTTTTCAACTGTTTAAAGTGGAACTAAAGGTGCAGAGTTAAAGAATCCCCTCGTGTTCAGAGAAGCTGCTGGAGAGGTGGCTCCTAGCCAGCTGCGTGCTGACTGAATTCGCAACACTATTGTGCAGTAAGTGGTTAAGTTTCAGGGTGATTAATGACCGAAATAGGAACATTCAGCGCATTAATCTGCCAAAATCAGCATACCAGGGTTCAAAGTTCTGTATAAAGCGTTAGGGAAAAGTAGCTTCCAGCAGTAAGAACCACATCTTTATTTTTTCCTCTTTTTTTTTTTTTTTAGTGAATAGCAAGTGTACAAATTTAAAGCTGTAAGTTGTGAACACTGGAAAACTCAATTGTGATATATTCCGTAACCATCTTAGTAATATATGCTCGTGTTGCCATAGAATGAATGTAAGTGGCAGTTAAAATAACTGTGAAATTTTTCATCTTCTGATTTCTTAGCCAGATAACCCTTGGCGACTTGGGCCTCAGTAGGAATTCTCTATCAACTGCTTGGAGAACACTCATATCTATTTTTATAAATATATATATAAAGCCAGAGTTGTCATTTCTCTAACTTATTATTCAGCTTGGCAATTGCTTTGAGTTGATTCATAACACAATATAATGTATTTATGCAGTTAACTGTTCATTTCTACGCATGTTATAGAGAGAGAGAGTCAGAGAATCATAGAATGGGCTGAGTTGGAAGGGACCCATCAGGATCACGGAGTCCAACTCCTGGCCCTGCACAGGACACCCCAACAATCCCACCCTGTGCCTGAGAGCATTGTCTAAATGCTTCTTGAAATCAGACAGGCTTGGAGCTGTGACCCCTTCCCTGGGGAGCCTGTTCAGTGCCCGAACCCCCTGTGGGGAAGGACCTTTTCCTGATCTCCCACCTCAACCTCCCCCGACTCAGCTTCCTGCCATTTCCTCGGGTCCTGAAGTACGTATACATATATATATTTATATATATAGATATATATATAGATATATATATATATATAAAATCCAAAATCACTATTCACTTTTAAACTACCTGTACTGGGTTTGGGAGGTTTTTTTTAATTTAGTAAAAAAAATCGTTGATCACATCCACAGTTTAGGGATTCTTACAGACCCTTCTCCGTTTATTTTGATAATGCTACTCTTGTTGGAATGATAGGGAAGTTTAAATACTTAGTGTCAAAGTCCTGAAATGCAGTGAATGCCAAGTTTAATTCATTTTAAAGGCTCTGAACAATTCCTGCAGCCAAACTGGAACAAAACAAGCCTGTAGGATGGCCACGGGTGTTTAGGGGAGATGTGTTCTGGGACGTTGAGGAAGCGTTGGGATGCCGACAGCTGTTGGCTATTTCGAGGAGGAATTTTGAGGGGAGGGGCTGGTGCAGATGTTGCTCAGAATTCCCTGATCCAGTGTCAGTGACTTGCTTGTGCTGAGAGGACCTGAATGGTGAAATGGAACTTTGTCATTGATCAGATGTGGGAAAACCCAACCGACTGTGGCTCCATCTTCCTTGTAGGGTGGTGGGAAAGGGCAGCTCTGTGAGTCCTGGGAGTGCTTCCAGCAGCAGGTTGTGGCTCTTGTGCAGTGAGTGTAGGTCAGGCTCTTCCCAGCAAATCCAAACTTCTCTCAGCTTAGGGCACTTGGAATGATTTATTTCACACCTGCGTGCAAGGATTTCACGTGAGCGTTTCCCTTCCACCATTTCTAACTGTGGTTTGGGATTTGGTTTTTTTTTTCTTTCTATTCTTTTCTGTGCGACGGAAAATTCCCAATTGGATACAGAGGCTGTGAAACTGTAGTGAGGTGGGAGTTCTTGGCACTGGGACCTGCCAGGGACTGGCTTTGCCTTCTCCTCCCCGTGCTGGGCTGGGGAAGAGTCTTGTGTCCCTCCCCGCCAGTTTACTCCTTGGGCAGACTGGGGAAACTGGGGCAGAGGGATGGTTTGGAGCCAGACCCACTGCTGGGGCAGCTCCTGGATTTCATGGGAGCTGGATCGCTGCGTCAGCAGCGCTGGAACTGTCCCTGTTCACCGGGCTCCAGGTGCACTCCAAGTGGCAACAGCTCTCCCTGGTTCCCTCTGGGTGTACCCTCACGGGATACAGATTGTCCTGCTCTGCTGATATTAAGTACCAGGAGGTGCAAATCACACCTAACTTTCAGTTTTAGGAACTGTGACTTGTTTTCGGAGTTGTTGACTTCCGTTAGGGACAGAAATACACTTCCCAGTTCAGCTCTTTTCCAAATTACTGTGTGTGGAAAAGATTGGGGCACTCTTGTGCTTCTGCTGGGGAGTGAAAAGAAGAAATTCTTTGCATGTGGTAGTAAAATTAAAAGTGCAAAAACTTTTTGTTTCTTTTGATTTCTAACATTGAGTTAGTTTTATAGTATCTTACATTCCTGCTCTTGTTGTTTTATTGTTTTGTTTTTTTTTTTAATTAGCCTGGCACAGTATGATGGTGCAGTTTTAGCTGTAGGTTTAAAAAAAACCAAAAAAAACAACAAAAAAAAGTAACCCACTATTAACCAGAAGAGAAAGATGATACTGTGGCAGATCAGTAGCAAATAAGTGACTTAATCAATGCTTTACTGTAGTTAAATAGCTATGGCCTTACTACTTTGTCAATATCAGCTTAATTGTCTTGAAACTGTCCGCGATTTTTACTGTTCCCAGGTGAGTTTACCTGGGCCGAGATATCTGGTATGTACAGATGATATTTTAAATTTGTAAAATGCACCATTGTATTACAGACGATGCAACAGAAATGCACTTCGGGGGGAAATGGCTTCTGATGAGTTTTTTTGTAAATCCTTGATTACTACAGATATGCAATAGAGTTTTTGTTTCTAATTTTGATATTTCCTTCTGAAACGTTAAGATTGTTGCCATTAATCTGAATGATTTATCATGCTCTTCTTTGCGTGTATATATTCCATATAGTCTGAGCTTCCTTTAGGATGGTACATAATTTTGGGTTGTTGTAGTATTTTAGTTGGCTCTTCTCTTCAGTGCCTTTAGCGTAGGCACTTCAAGAGGTTCATTGAGTCTGTTTTTAATGTACAGTTGGGAGGACTTGAAATGGAGTTAAAGCAACTTATTTCTGAAAAAAAAAAAAATCCATCTGCAAACTAACCTGTAACAACTTTAAAATTTTATATTTAAGAACCAGATGTTTATTTTTATGGAACTTCAGTTATGGATACAGTTTCCAGAAAAAAAAATGCAACTTCAAATGTAAACAGACTGTGCATAAATGGGTTTTGTTCTAATTTTTATAGAATACAAAATATTCAGATAATATATTGAGCTCGAGTTACTACAGACATCTTGTTCCTCCCGGATGAATCCAGCTTCCCCTTGGCATTGACGATCTCTCTTCAAAGTGGTAGGAAAGGAGAAAAAAGCGACTTATCTGGCTTTTAGACTGTCTGTTCTGGTTTATTCCTGTTGTCAAAATGTCCAAAACAAAATTTGTGTAAAGTAGGTTCATGCTTTAAGTGTTCAAATGATAATACATGTATTTGTATTTGTTTTTGACATTGCCAAGGTGCTATGGGAAATTGAAATAACAGTTAGAAAAATAAAGCTGATTTAAAAGAGAAAAAAACCCACCAAAAACAAAACAAAACAAAAAAAAAGAAAAAAAAAAAGAAAAAACCCTTAAAACACAACTTGTGTCTGTGGAGGTTGAAATGTTTTTAGCGAGGGTGGTGGGGTGAAGGGGCACCCTCAGCGCTCAGGGTCCCGCTAAGGGGCTTTGTCATTGTCACACAATTCCAGCCTGTGGGGCCCATCGGGTCCCAGCCCTGCTCCGGCAGCGTCAGCCCCGAGCACGGGGCACCGGATTGCGGCCAGAGGGTTCTGGAAAAGGCCCAGGGGAGGGAGGCATCGCACCCGCTCCGGTTCCAGTGCTCACGGCAGAGTTATTCCTGGTGTTCGGGTGGAATTCCTGGGTCTCGGTTCCTCCCCGTTGCTCTTGTCCCGGTGCTGGGCCCCCGGAGCAGAGTGCGGTCCGTCCTCTCAGCGCCCCTCTTTCGCTATTTGTGCACCTGCGTGAGGGCCCGTCTAAGCTGTCCCTTTCGAGACTGAACAAGCGCAGGTCCCGCAGCCTTTCCCCGTAAGAGACGCTCCAGTCCCTCCATCGTCAGCTCCGCGGGAGCCGCTCCAGGAGCTCCAGGTCCCTTCTGTCCTGAGGAGCCCAGAACTGGACACGGCTCCGGGAGAGGCCAGAGGCTTCACCCCGCCCGCTGCCCACTACGGCCGGCGGAGAAGCCGAGCGCGGACCCCGGGATGGGAACGGGAGCAGAACCGGGACCGGGAGCGGGACCTGGGAACGGGGATGGGGAGCAGAACCGGGACCGGGAGCGGGAACGGGGATGGGGAGCAGAATCGGGACCTGGGAACGGGGATCGGGACCTGGGAGCGGGAACGGGGATGGGGAGCAGAACCGAGACCGGGACCTGGGAGCGGGGATGGGGACCTGGGAGCGGGAACGGGGATGGGGAGCGGAACCAGGACCGGGAGCAGGACCTGGGAGCGGGAACGGGGATGGGGAGCAGAACCGGGACCGGGAGCGGGAACGGGGATGGGGAGCAGAATCGGGACCCGGGAACGGGGATGGGGAGCAGAACCG
>VZTD01000320.1:260223-323850 GCA_013397725.1 Rhagologus leucostigma
GAGCGGAAGGAGCGCTGGGAGCATCATCTGTGCGGGGGTCGCCCCGACTGACCCCGGGGAGACCCGCCCGGCTCGGGGGACCCCCAGTGCGACCCCGGAGGGGCCCTTCACCTGCCGGGGGTGAGTGACCTGACCCCCCCCTCCTCCCTCGGGAGTGTTTTTTTCCTTGTAGCCTCTTTTCCGTAGCTCCCGAGCTGAGGATGCGGAGTTGGGAGTGAGAGACCCCGGGACAGCCAGTTCTGGGGCGGGGGAGTCGCAGGAACTTTGGGCACAATAATGAAGACAAACCCTCTGTTCTTCCTACTTTCTGAATAAGTTCTTTTGCCATAATCGGTTCAGAGCATGCGCTTTTTGCTGCTTTCTTTTTTTTTGTTGTTGTTTCCTTTTTTGCATGGGTTTGTCTTTGTTCCCCAGCGTTTAAAATGCTGCTCTCGGTACAGCTTTGTTGTGAATCTCCCTTGTGAAGCCGGAGGGCGAGGGATGAAGCTGAGGCGGAGGGGGAAGGTTGCAGAGCAGGTAGCTCAGATTTGCATAATTTTAATTTTCCTCTCTCCATCAGGGTATGGAACTTGATGCCAAAATCAGTGGCTTCTCAGGGGGGTTCACTGCATGGCTGGAATAAACAGAGAATTGGAATATCCTGAGTTGCAAGGGACCCTACAAGGATCATCAGTGTCTCTCTTAGCATTAAAAATTAGGAAAAATCAAGTTTCAGGCACATCTCTCCTTGCTCTGTTTATCCCAGAGCCCGCAGTGCACAAAAGAGACTTATTGACTCTTTGGAGAACAGGAATTCGCTCCCAGGGGTGAGCTGGGGGCTGTCAGCCCCCGCTGCCCACATCGGCACTCGAGGCTTTGCCAGCAGAAAAGGCCATGGCACTGCTTTCCTAACACAGCTGGGTTGTAGCTAAACCCTTGATGTTGGCTGGTTGGGGGTTTTGTTAGCTCTTTTTCAGATAAACTTTCTGCAGACATTTAACTAAAGTGATAAAACTTTATCTGGTGTTTGCTTTTGGGGACTCCGTGATAACAAAGAATTGAGGAACGGCGGTGTTGCTGAAAACGTAACATTAAATAGGTTTTTAAAAGAATTTGTTGAATGTTTTAAGCATTTGCTTGGATTTTCTGAAGTTTGTTTCTTGTGGCACTGAAAGCCCGTTACGGTTTGACCCTGTGATAGGTTGTACTGCAGACTTAAAAATAAATGAACTCTGTTGTTGGACTGGCTGCTGTGACATCCCGCTAATCTTTAACGAGCTGCTCCAATAGCTTCAACTTTGGTGCTACAGAGTGAAGTTTTGTGGGTTATGTAAGTAATTCTCTGAATATTAAATCCACTGCCCCTTTGTGGGTTTAATACTTGGATTTCTTAATGTGCATATCAAGGATTTGTTTGTGCAAATCACTTCTTCTGTCAAAAAACCCACGAGTACAGAGACTTTTGGGTGACTGTGTCCCCAAGCTCTTGGGAACATATTTCAGGGGATGTTGTTGCTGAGATAACTGAGCTGTGGGAAGGGGGAGTGAGGCAGTGAGGTAATGTCATTGTGGAGTTCTTGAAAAATACGCCCTAGTTTGAGGCTTAAGCAGAGGGATTTTGAGGCCTGTGTGTGCATTGTTCAGCTGAATATAACCATGGGCTGTTGACAGTAAACAATATTGAATAGAAGCATTTTATTAAAAATGGCAGCAGGGCTCCATGTGCAACTGCTCAGTTGTTGCTCAGATAAGAACACTTGATCCTTTTTTTCCCACCCCCTTGTTGCAGCTTCGTTTGTCTCCGGGCTTGACTGTTGACTGTGTGAATATTTCTGTCAGGTTTTCTGCGTAGGAACGCCTCGTTTTTGGGAGAGGAGAGGAACTGCAGCTGCTGGGAGTAGCCCAGGGTCCCTGACCGCTGAGCTGGAGGTGGCTCTGTCCTTGATGGACAGTGGGGAGTACCTGGCTCCAGGGGCTGGGAGCACAAACACTTGTGTGCTGAGCCTTGCAGTGAGTTTTATCCAGGCGTTTGCTGCTACTAACCACCACAGGGTAGGGAATTCATAACAAAACGGGGGGAAATATAGTATTAAAACCTTATCTGGCGTTGTGGTTGTGAAAGGTGCCGCGTCAGCAAGCAGGATGCAAAGCGGAGCAGGATTACTTTAATATATGCTGGAAATAGAAATCAGAGTTTGCAATGATGAGCCACGAGAGTTTCTTAAGGAACAGTCCGTGCAGACAGAGCAACAGGACTAATTATACCTCTGGATTATTCCTTGCTGAGCCTTGTGGTCAGCGCGGAAGTAACAGTCATCCCGTCCCTGAGTACGGTGAAAACGTCTGAGCAAAGCAGTGGGACGCGTTTCAGGAAACATTAATTGTTCATTAATCGACAGAAACTGCATCTTACCGTACGTCTTGGGCCTTGGCGATGGATTTGAGACCAACTCATCCATTTCTAAGCGTGCATAAGAATTCATTGTCTTCTATCAGCGTGAAGAACATTTGCAGGCGAATCTAAGCTTAGGGAGACCTCCCGTTCTCTCACAGAAGGGATCAGTGTTGATACCTCTAAGGAAAGAATGTTCAAGTAACAATAACTATGTATCAGCTGAGAATTGGGTCATGGAGCTGTGGGAAATCTGGAACCTGCTCATTACTCATGTTTTCCTTCTTTTCTCACTTTTGGGATATTTTTCTTTCTGATGCTTTCCTTCATCTGTCAGTAACACCCACATTGTGCATCACTAATGATGGGAAGGGCTGTCTTTGCATTTGCATCTGTTTCTGTTTGATGAGTGAAAGTGCCTGGGATGTTAACTTTAAAGAAGGCTTTCCCCCCCGTTTTCACGTCTGTGAGTGCGGGAGCTCAGTCTCACCTTTGGGCTGAGCTGCAGCGCTGAGCGAAGGTGACTTTGGCTCCACCACATGATGCTGTTCCTTAGGATGTTCTCACTGTGTGCTGAAGGGTGCACAGAACAAGGTAAATGTCTGAATTCATCCCATTTTCGGTGGAAAGCGTTAATATTAAAGCACTTCGCCACTGGGCTTGGGAATGTCTGGGTGTTTTTACACCTTGGGTGAAGCATTCCAGCAGCTCCTCTCACATCAACCTCATCCCGGCTGTTAATGGAGCTGGGAAACTCTGGAATATCCAAATTCAAAGGCTCTAATTAAGCACGTTCAGAGGATTTGTTTAATCCAGGGCACGTTACATGGCTGTTGTACTGCCTGCGTGGGGAAGTGTGTTCTCCTGGAGGTGAGCGCTCTGGCTGCGACAGCAGGGCAGCCTCCTGCCAGCCCCACTGCGGGGCCCAGCCTGGCTCTGCGGGGGTTAAACACCCACGTAAAGAGCTTATTTGGCTGCTGGGGTTTGTGTCACTGCGGTTTCTGTCTTGCCTGATGTTTTTAACTAGTAAAGGGGTGAGCGGAGAGAACGCCGGCTGGAGATATCTGAATGTCCAGGGAAGGGCAGGGGAATTCCACCTCGTAGTAACGAGGAGCTCCTGGGAGCAGCTCAGGCCTTGGATGTCATTTCAGCCACTTCTGGGTTCTGTGACAGGGTTACCACTCCTCCCTCCTGCCTAGTGGGCAGAAGGAGCTGGTTTCTGTTTACTTTTCTGGCTAAACACACATTTGCTGTCTGGTTTGGGATTCTGGGTGGGTGTTTCTGTGAATGGCTCCGTGCACCTGGGTTTGTTCCTTTTAAAGCTGATTGTCTCTCACTGGAGAACTGGGGCTCTGTCTGCAGAGCGAAGCTTTGTGTGAGGATTTTCAGAAGCTGAAGAAACAGAAGGATGGTGGCATGTATGGAAAAAGGAGTATCAGCAAAACGGTGGAAACTCAGGGCTGAAGGCCGGCCAAATAGGATAGAACCTTACTGGAAGAAAACATGTTGACTCAAGCAAGTGGGTAGAGTCTTTATTTTGTTTGGCTTGAAAATTTCTTACGGAATCAGGGTATTTCTCTGATCTTTTAAAAATGGTGTGTTTCAGGTTGCAATCTTTGACTGCCAGGCGCCTGTCAAAGTAGGTGAGGACCTTTTTTATAGATTAAGCAGCTGAAGCACAGAATTTAAATTACAGAGTCAAAGGGATTAATTGCCTGAGTAGGGACTGGCTGTATGGATTGTGCTGAGTGAGCAGAAAGGTTTCACTTCAGTTTCTTCCCCCACTCAGAGAGGAACTGTGGGCAAAGCACAGAAAAGGTTGAAGAAGAGCTTTATAAACATAAGCAAGTTGGATCTGATCAGCCTGTAGCTAACAGGACTTACAGGTGGTTTTTGTGCATTTATGCAGCATCTCACCCACAAGTCTTGCATTAGGCAAAACCAGCACTGGGAAAGCTTTAATGTTGCTTCCTTAATTTACCTGCAGGACTGGCAGCAAATGGGTCCCAAATCTGCTGAGAAATCTGTGCAGGGCTTTGACGCAGTCTCTGTGTGCAGCCAGTGCAGGTACAGTCTGAGAGCTCTGAAACGCCTAAAACCCTCCTGGAGCTGCCACAGGGAGCTGGCTGTGCTCATCCAGGGATCATCCAGCCTTGGTTGGCTCTACGAAGATCCCAGTAAAGATCCCTCATCTGCTTTCACTGTGGATGAAACTGTATTTTCTTTAGCTTCGCAGCCCGGGAAAAAGTGACGTAAGCACGGAGCACATGGATTCCGTGCAATGTCTGTGTCACGGGAAAAGGAAATCCAGCTCCAGTCGTGACCAAGAGGAGCAAAGTACCAGATCTGTCACCAATGCAGCAAACAGAAGGTCCACAGGATGATCACAGATTTCTGCTCTGCAGATGGTCAAAGCAGAATGATTTAAGTGATTAATGGTTTGGAGAGAGGGAGTTAAACACAAATACTGGAAGAAATATTTTGGCTACTGTGAGTGGGAGTCAGGTTTACCGTTGGTACATGACTGAAGCATGTAAACATGGGGAAGAGGAGGAAGGTTTTTGGAGCATCCAGACTGGAATAATAAAAAATAACCAGGAAAAGTAAAGAATGTGCATATTTTTGTGTTGTCCCTTTTATACTTAGGAAATGAGGAGCGAGTTTGGGGCTCTTTTTAGAAGCTGCAGGTCTGACCCTTTGCCTTGGGGAGAGGAGGAAATTAGAGGCCTTTAAGAGAGTCCTGCACCTCCTCCCTGGTTGCTTCTGTGAATCTTTGCTGGAGTTAGAACCAGTTTCCTGAGCTGGGTGGAGGGGACATCTGGTAGCAATGATTCCCAGTTTGGATTTTACAGCTGTTAGTACTTCCAGGGTGGGTGATATTTGCCATTTCAGCTGGATGCCCAGGCTGGGAATGTTCACCAGACCTGTTGGCCCGGCACGGCTGCGCTAAAGCCGCAGTTGGAGTTTGCTGTGGTGTCCTAGATAACTGATCTTCAGTTTGCTATTTTAAATTCTGTAGCATGAAATATTGAGTAGGAAATGTGATGGGTGGCAGAGTGGCTGCACAAGAGCTGCTGCTCTCCCCAGCATGCAGCGAGGCAGGCAGTCCTTGGAGCCCCGCAGGGAAGTGCACGCGGAGCACCCCCCCTGTTTCTGGTTCATCGCTGATGTTGTGGAAAGGGTGATGGTTCCTTCCTGATTCCCTCTCTCTGATTAGTGTTTGTCATGAAGTTTTCTGTTCGCTGGATTTATCATGTTTATTCAGTGGCAAGTTTCAGAAGCCAAAGAGTGAACTCATGGTCAGCATTCCCGAGGGATGGGCAGAAGCTGGAGAGTTCCTGTTTGCATTTCTTTCAAATACAATGTGCAGATAATTTCTTAGAATGGTTTTCTTTAAACCGTGTGTCTCAGTTATAAAAAGCATTTCCTGAATCTCTCAATGAGTTGCTCAGTTGCTTTTTTGGACCTGGATTCATAGAGAGAGGAACTGAAGCATTTCTCTCTGTTGAGGCTGATTCAATCCAGAATTTTTTTGGAGAGCTTGTGAAATCAAGGAAGAGTCATCAGGCCAGGATGTCTCGTTCTATTAATTAGAATGGAAGACTCTTACATTTGCACCATGTGTGAGGAAACAGTGATTTATAGCTAACGGATGCTCTGCAGGCAGCAGCATTCCATCTGCTACACGAATTTTCCCATTGCATTTCACGAAAAGTCTTGGGAAAAGCCTCACACCTGTATTTCTCATCTTGAAGCATGTACTGGGTTGTTACTCTGGCCTGATGTTTGGAGTAAAATGCCTGTCTCCATCAGTTTGTGTTCTTTTCGAGCTTCAAAGCTGAGAGTTTGTGAAACACTGCTTGAAGTAAACATAGGCAGGACGTAAGTTTAGGTTACACTGAGTTTATACCAAAGATAGTAATGGAATAGTAACATAACTTTCCTTGCTGTGAGCAAACACCTTGTTTTATTTAGTGCAACTTAAGCTGATAAAAAGAAAAAAGGAAAGGAAAAAAAGCTCAAAGTTTTAGCACTTCTCTGCCAACATAAACTCTTTCTAATTCTTGTTGACTTGAGAACTGCTGATGCAAACTAGGTCTTCCTGGCCTCTGAATTCCACAGGGATGGGAGCCCACAGAGCCTACAGGGCATCCATTAATACATTTTGTGGACCCAGGATTCCAGTTACTGCCTGAGCGATCAGCGACGGAGCCTCTCGGAATTGTTCCCCAGCAGTCAGGCAACCTGCTTTCACCAGCTCCATGTCCCTAGGGAGCAAAAACAACCAGGAGAATTGTATCCCTGCCTGATAAAATTAGGTCTTCTGTAATCTCCCTTGGAACAGCCGGATGGCTGGCTGCCTTGAAAAACATATGTTTTAATGCAGGAATAATGCATTCCATTTAGGATGGCTGTAGCCGTGGGAGCTGGGTGACTGAGTGCATGGAGCGCTCCCATTTTGCCTCTGGGATCAGGACTAATGTCAAACATCAGGTCTAAAGTGCAGCGGTGGAAAAGAATTGTTTGGGATGTTTTTCCTGTGTTTTGCTCTTAGGAGGGATATTGTTCCCGTGGCTTGGTCCTAAAGGAGTTGGACAAGTAAGCCTTTTATCGGAGATAAACTGCAAAGATGAGTCAGTGTTTGTATTCCTGGATTTTAGCTCGCTGCATTAAGAAATTTACCTGGGAATAGCAACACAGGTGTTCCTCTAATACAGGTTTATGATTCATTTCTCTGAGAGCAGCACAGGTAACTTCTGGGGGAAGTTCTGCTTTATCCCCTTCCCTCCTGCACAGCGGGGAACACCCAACAGAGCTTTCCTTTCCGGAGGGAAGGGGCCTGACAGAGCCCACCTGTCAGGAAGGGAGGGAAGGCACCGCTCTCACTGCAGCCACGTCTCCATGGGGCACACAGAGCTCTCTGTTTCATTGGGAATCGATCCACGTGTGGCACTTCCCCCTCTCCTTCTGAGCTGCTCAAAGCTGTGACAGGAAGCTCAGAACAAGTATTTTCCCACTAATAATTTTCCATATGATCCACTGCTGTAGCTGCCACCAGGACGGACTGTGGGTGACTGGGTGGGGTGTGGGAAGGGTGACCAGGCAGACACGCTGTGTGTGTAGGACAAGCCGTGGGAGATTTTGGAAGCGCTGGGTTTGGAACGTACGAGCGAAGTAAGTTCTGATGGGACGCTTGGGTGGCCATAAATTGGAAAGGCGTGATCAAAGCAGGAATGATACAGCAGAAAAGGTCGAGGGCTGAAAGATTTGGTTTCAGGCCCTGTCCCTGTGTGTGATTCCACAAAGGGCTGTCAGGTGAGGACGTGCTTGAAGGAGGTTTTGTGTTTCCCGTTGTCCCACCCACACCTTGAACGCATCAGCTCTTCATTTCGGGTGCTAATTAATCTACATGGAGCCGTTTCAGTTTGAAGCACCTTTTCTGGAAATGCTGTGAGTTGCTCCCTGAAAGCAGCAGCAGCAGCAGCAGGTGCACATCAGGGATGGCCTGATACAGCTGCTTTCTTTGCCTGCTGGTTGCATCTCTATCATCAGCTTTCCCTGTAATTGTAAGAGTGCACTTCTCTGGAAACAGTGATCCCAGAGAGGAGCTGACCAGCCAAAAGAAGCCCCGAGGAGGGGAAGGAGGCGTTGAAGTTTTGTGCTCCCTTTCTAGCAAGAGGTAAGAGCAGAGTTAACCGTTGTACAAGGTCACTCTGGGCCGTGGTGTGAGGAAGGCGAGCGCTGGCCGTTCCTGCTCTGACATTCCTGCTCACAATGTGCATTGTCACTGGGGTGAGGACAAGGAGAGTTCCTCCAAGGAGCTGGGAAGTGACATGGCAAATTCCAGGCTGTGATTATTCACCCTGTGATGGAGAGCTGAGTCGGGGAGTCAGGTGATCGGAGCGGGAGATAAAAGTCCCTGATCCTCGGTGGTTCTGGTGGAGAATAAACAGATCCGCAGTTATTAAACTGTGCTGCCTTTTTTTTCCCCCCTTAATTGAATACAAGTGGAAAATGCCTATTAAAGGTGTTCCATTTCTGGCATTCAGGAGATTGCTGTGTGTCCCATGGGGTGGGTGGAGCAAGGTCCCGATGGCATTTTGCGGGGCTGCTCGTGGTGTGTGATGAGGAGGGGGAGAAGATCACTTCAGAAAGCTCTGTGCTGCGTCTCCAGGCTGGAGAAAAGCATCTCTGTTCTGTGGTGTGTCCTCTAGAGCTGCATCCCAGGTTTCATAACAAAGCCCTTGGCAGCAGCGTTGGCTCAGGCTGCTCTCACCTCTCAGCACCTCACTCTTTCCATCTCGGGGAGCTCAGGTGCCGCAGCTCCGCGGAAAGCCGTGAGCTTTGGCAAACCGGAGAGGGCACGGGATGAAACTTTTAGGAATCTAAGCTGTATTTCTTAAGAAAATACCAAACCTTTTGCTGCGTTTGGGTTTCATGAGCAGTGAAAGAATTTGTAGGTAACCGAATTATAAATTACTTTGAGACAGTTTTTTTTTTGGCTTTTGTGTCAATCCTGACAAAATACTGAACGTGAGACTGAAGCCCCTTGTGTTACAAAAAGGAGATCTCCGAGTGGCCAAGTGCTCATGTGTAAATGTTTTTTGAGACTGAGACCTGTGTTTATTCTTAGGGCAGAAACTTTAAGTGATCCCTTGTGGATTAAAAAAAGAACAATTCTTATTGTAATTGGAATGAAAACCTCCATTCTTACGCAATTTGGGATTGGAAGTTGCCGCAGTGAAAAGGGGGAAGTATTGTTATTTTGAGTTCCCAGGCAGGAAGAGGGGGGAGATGCACAGGGGTGAGGTGAGCAGCTCGGACACAGACCAGGGGACATCAGACCCTGTGTGGCTGAGGGGACGTTGTCGCTCACACTGTGACATGTGCAGTCTGCTTACCAGTGAGTGGATGTCTCACTGTGCTGCATGTTCAGGAAGTTTTTTCCGTGATGGTGCTGGTCAGGTTTGGTTGAACGTGATATAAACCCACTGTATTTGTGGGATTTTTCCTCTCTGCTTTAAATTTCCAAGTCCTCCTTGAAAATGTCCTGATTTTAAAATGTCGTGTGGTGCAGAAAGAAGTCAATTATTGAGTCCCAAACAGGGAGAATTGTGGATGAAGGCGAAGCAAATGAGTCAGATATAAATAATCCTATTATGTCTTGGCTGCAGCCACACCTAGAAACCTTGAGCAAACATTTCTGTGTAGTTATTCCTGTGTTTGATACACTTTGCTTGTTAAGTCCTGTTTTAAAATTGCAGCATGTAAAAATTGTGTAGGGCCAGTTGCCGTTTGTGTTAAGGACTTGGGAACATTTTTTTAGTCATTTTGACCAGAAGCACAGAGACCTGAGTTAATTTGCTCTCATATTTCCCCAAAATCAGAAAAATCTATAACCCTGGAGCTGGTGTTGCCTTGGGAGGCTTTCAAGGCAGTTCTTTTTGCAGTAGGCCTTCAAAAAAATCTCTGGCAAGAAGAGCAAACAGGAAGATGTAATTAACCTTTGCCTTTTGTGTATCAAATTCTTGTTCATTGGACAGAGCTTTGGTAAAACACTTTCAGAAGTAGCTGGTTGTAGCACGGAAGCTGTAAGGAAAAGCATTTGGATCCAGCAAAGTCATACCTGATGTTCCTGTGATTCCTGTCCTGTGTCTTAGGGAGTAATTACTCACCTCGTGCTGTGGGTCTCCTCTCTTTCATGGTGGATAAGCTGATTTTTAATAAATCTGAACAAAGCCATTTTTCCAGGTGTGACTTTAAGAAAAAAAGAAAATTTGGACCTTTCTCCTCCCTGCCTCCTCTGATTCCAATTCTTCTGTTGTAGCTCCTGTACAGGGGGGCCTAAAATCTCCCTTGTTACCTGTGGCTGTTGCTGATTCCGAGGGGTTAGTACCAGAGGTCGAGTTTGGGTTTTGGTTCTTGTCCGAACACGTTCCATTTGCTTTGCGCTGTTCTCCTGTACTGCCTGCTCTCCTTTGGGCTTTGTCCTGGGAAATGGGATCCTCTGGCTCAAGAGAGTTGCAGAGATTTGTCCTGCACACGCTTCCCTGCCGTGATCCTTCCCTGCAGTGATCCCGTCCCTGCAGGAATCCCGTTCCTGGAGGGATCCTTCTCAGCTGTCAGCGTGCTGTGGGACAGCTGATGGTGTTCAACCTGTTCACTTCCCTGTGGGATGTGAAGGTGATTCCTGGTGTTGAACCGGATGGGAAAAGACGAATGGAAATCAAGGTTCACGTACTGGCAGCTCTCAAGGATGTATTTATGGAGGCTCACACTCATTGACATTGAGTCTGTGGCAAAGGTGATATTTTCTCTTTCTCACCTTCCAGATATTTAATTGGATTCAGCAAAGCACAAGGGAGGGAGGCACCAAATAAGGGGATGATGGTCATAAAAGTTCTCCAGGATGCCAGAACTTGGCCTCTTCTCCTAGAAAAGTAATTACTTGTTATGGTCTCTTGTTTAAAATGACGAAAGACCTTCCTGGGAATGTTTAAAATGACAGACCAGGTGAAATGGTGTGAACACAGAAGTGTTGTACAACACTGCAGGCTCCTCTTCCAGCAGAGACACAACGATTTGGGCAGAAGGATAAAAGGAGAGAGTTGGCTGGAGAACTGGGGAAGGAGAAAATAATCTTCTCTGAGAGTTGAGTTTGGCTTCAGGTTATGGAGGACCTGACCCTAGTGCAGCCGGGAGTGTGTGCATGGCTTTCTGGTGCTGCCACCCTGCAAAGTGACAACCTTGGGGCTGCGCTGGTACAGCTGCTCCTGGGTTTGGATGCAGGACCTCACAGGCACGAAGAAATTCACAGTATTGCAGTGGAATCCTTGACACCGTGAGAGGAGTCTGTAAAATAGTCCAAGAAAGAGAGGAGGAGAGGAACTAGCGAAGTAGAGAGACCTGGGAAATGTCAGAGCTGGTTTTTCTATAATTCTGCTGTCAGGAAGAGCTATTTCAGAATAGTTTTCTGTGGGTGAAGTGTGACAAGAAGTCCCCAAGAGGTACTGTCACACTGGGGTAAGCTTGCAGTCGCTGGATTGTTTCCACCATTCAAAGAGATCGTTTGAAGCTGTTTCGTGGATTCCTAGTTGAAAGGTGCATTTCTGCTCCTTCAGCACATTCTGCCCCAAGCAGCTGCAGACAGATCCGTGTCTTAACTCACTAAACCAGTTAATGGTGGAGCTCTGAGCACATTGTCTGCTGTCTCCTGTGACACTGCGTTGGGCATGTCAACGAAAAGGACTGTGCTGGCTGTTCCAGGGAGTTCCCTCGCCGAGGGGAAAAGCTGACTTGGGTTTCCTGTGCTGTCCTTTCACTCTGATTGTGCAGGGTGCGAATTCGAAGCCGCCCCGTGTTATCTGTGGATGGAAGCACATCTGAAGAGGAAGAAGGCAGCAAGGCCGGGCAATGTGCCAATTGCTCCAAGCCTTTGTTAGAGACTAAAGGAAACCTGCGTCCGTGCAGGCACTGGTGCATCCCCAGGGCCTTCCTTGGCCTCTCTGGGAGAGAGGTGAAGGCAGCCACTTGGAAGTGATCACAAACTTCTGCATGTCAGTGTCCATTAGGTCTCGAGACCCTGTTTGTCTTTGAATTCGAAGATCTTGTGCTGAATTCTCAGGATTTTCCACCTGCGGGTCTGTCAGGAGAGCACTGAGCCCGTCCACTGGAACCAGACCACAGGGAAGGATCTTCTGCGCGAGAACGCCCGCGGAACCGGTCCCTTACGGAACGTCTGGGGCCCGCGTGTGACTTCCCCCTGCTCTCAGGGTAGGACGGACGTGTCTCCAGCGGTCAGGCTGCCTTAGCTCTGGGGAAGGTGCCTCTGGGATGTACTGGTTTCTCCATGTGATAAACTCCTCATTCTCAGCTTGCTGCGCGCAGGAATAAAAAGGAGAGGCAAACTCAAGTATCAAAATAAACGTCAGTTCTAAACAAGTGCAACCAAGCAAATTAAAAATGGGCAAGTTTTCGTCATGTTCGGATCTTTACCGTTCCTTTTCCTCTGCGTGAAAAGAAGATTTTGGAGTGATTTATGGCTGTCATGCCAGGCTTCTCAGCGCTGCTGGGTACAGCACTGTCTGTCAGTTGAGCGGTTGATTTTGACAGGCTGCACTTCTGGGCCAGGGCTTTTTCTGTTCCTCCTTTTAGAGCTTTTAACATGAAATATTCAATCCTGCCTGTGCGCAGCACGACTGATTCAGGTATCACACTTCAGAGAGCTGTGACCACGGTGTTGGGTCGTGAGCACATCCTGCATTTGTGGCTTCTGTGTGGTTGTGTATTTTCATGGAGTTGGGGGCCACCCATGTGTGACCTGGCAGTCCCACGAGGAATTTTGTTGTGTCTTCCTCCAGCAGAATTAGGGCTAGAGGAAACAGCTCTCCAGAGTTTCCTGGGTAAATCTGTGGTACTACAGCCTGCGGGTGTTTCTATGGATGCTCAGACTGGCTGTCACTGCAGGTCAGCGCTGTGTTCGGTAGGAAGATCTCAGCTGGGATTCTCCAAGGAATTTATTTTGCTTCTGTGTTTTTTATACAGTTCCGTGTTGTGCTTGTAGAATCCCAGTGCTAAGGAAGAAATAATCCTGTTGTGCAAGAGATGTTGGAGAGAAGTGGTTGTTTTATTTCCCAAACATCATCATTTCTCTTGAGAGACTGTTACGTGGCGTGGCATGAATTTTACTTCTGTGAAACACGTGGAGTCAGCAGAGAAGTCTTGGAGAACAAACTGGAGGGCAACGATCCAACCCGGAGCCGTGTCCGCAGTCCTTCTCTTTCAGAGGTTTTTGCTTAATTGCAGATTTTCTATTTGGACGTTAATCTTTTAGTTTCTCTTTCTTGGCAGAATATCTCGTCTTAAATTATTACTGTCAACACGTCCTTAGCCCTTCCTGCCCCTCCACCCCCTAATTGTGAGTGCTGTCTGTGGTGCTTTGCTTTGCTGTAAAAGGCCGTGGTGTTTGTAGCTGAAAGCAAGGCCTGCTGTGAATATCATATTTTATCCAAAAGACACAAGCAGCTCCCCATTAATATTATTACATTGACACCCTGGTTTTATAAACAGTGGAATGTGCTGTGGAATGGTTGTTATCCAGTGATTATGGCTCCATTAGGCACAGGAACAGATGGTTCCTGTCCAAGTACTTTTTATGTTGTCATTTCTAGCAGGAATAAAAGGGAATGTTGAATTTTCATCTCTTCAGTGGCGAGGCTGGAAAGGTCACTTAGGCTGTGGTGGAGGAACTCGTATTAAAGTGAGGTTGGGAGACCAAGTAGGAAGTGAACTAATCTCTGGAATCAGGGAATCATGGAATCATGGAATGGTTTGGGTTGGAAGGGACCTTAAACCTCATCTCGTTACACCTCTGCCATGGACAGGGACACCTTCCACTCTCCCTGCTTGCTCCAAGCCCCGTCCACACTGGCCTTGGACGCTTCCAGGGATGGGGAATGATGTGGAATAGACTGGAGCAAGACAGAGAGCACGGATGCTGGAATGGGTTGTAGGTCAGTGGAGCGAGACTGCAATTAGGATGATCCTTAGATGGGCAAACCACAGCGCTCTGTAGGATTTCCAGGTTTGGAAGAGGTGGGGCTCCTGCAGAGAGGGAGAGGCCTGGAAAGTCCCTGCCTTCCTTACCAGTCTAAACAGAGGTGGAATTAGGCCACAGATGTCCACTAACTCTGCCAGGGTCACGCCGTGAAGCTGAAGCAGCAGCCTTGCCCAGTGCAGCCGTGTCCATCCGTGGCCTCCATCCTCTGCCTTTTTCATCGGGGGTGATGTGGAACTGAAAACGTCGGGGTCCCCACAAATGACTGACAAGACAAGTCTTATTTCACACCCTCTGCAATTCTTACCTCGCTTTTTCAGGTCATGCATTCATTACTTTTTGTCTAATTTTTTTGTAGGTTTGGAGTTTTTCTTGGGCATTTTAGAGCTGTGTGTTAAATTCTGCTCTGTCCATGCCTAGAGCGAATTTAGCTGGCAGGATTTTTTCCTGTTGTGAGAACCAGAGAGTTCAAAGTTGGGCTTCTGGTTTTGATGAGTAAATTGGAGGATTTACGTGTCTTTTTGCATAGTAATAAGCCCAAGCTAATTCTGTAGTATTAAGTGCTAATGGGAAATAAGGCAATCAAGTTTAGTTTGTTATTGAAAGTAATTCTGCTTCCAGCTTGGAGGGACATTGGCTATTGCTGAGAGAGAAACTGCACAGTCACCTTTGCTTGAAATTTAATGCAGAATGGAAAATTAAAATATGATCTCACTCTCATTAAAATTAAGTAATTGATGTCATCATTCAATTACAAGATCTTTTAGGAGCTTTCGACAAATCTTTTCAGGTTGTTATTAAAACCTGACCAACCAGGGATCCTTAAACTGGAGGAAATGGGGGTGGTTCTCTGTTAGGTAACAGAGAGGTAAGGGAGCATCTCAGGAAAATCCCCAAGTGGCAAACTCAACCCTGAGCTCCCAAAGGCAGAGCTACCAGTGTCCTTCTCCTTTATGGAGATTCCAGCTCGGCATCACAGATTGCAGGAAATCTTTCATCTCTCGCTCTAGGCTACGCAGAGCTGGAGTGGCAAAGGAGACTCGGGGTTTTGTGCTGGCTTCATCGTTTTCAGAATATGAATATTTAATTTAGGCTTCTTAAGGCTTTTAGCAGATTTGTCAGGCTGCTTGCTGTGGTAGTGTATGTGAGGACAACTGGAGAGAGCATTTGGAATTCACTTTCGGTGTGGAAGTAGGGTTTATTTGTTTTGATTTATTACTGAAATACTTTTAAGAAGCTCATCCTGTTCTGTGAGTAACTTCCCCATAATCTTAACCAGAAAATAGAACCAGCAGTTCTTACTTTTCCCCAGTTTGAGCCCAGCCAAGCAAATGCTGTATCCCATCCAAGCAGTACTTCCCTTGCCCGTGGAGACCAGGCTGTGTTGTCACTCTCCAGCGGGGAACACGGATTTTCCTCGGCTCTGCTCTGCGGGCAGGAGCGGGTTCCAAACAAACCCTCAGGTCCTCCATCCCTGCGTGTTTTCCCCCTCACTTTGTGCACAGGAGGCCCTGATGCTGGACTTCTGCATCCCAAAGCCATTCCCATGGCGTGGATCGTGCAAACCAGCAGTGCCAAGCAGTGTTTTGGTGACAATGTCCAGCTTTCACTTGGTTAGGGCTGAAATCTGCTTATTCCTACTGCTGTTATGGGGTTAGAAGTTTATGTAATTATTTCATCATTTTGGACTTGTTTTTACAGTAAGTTTGATCTCGGAGAGATTGCACCTTGTTAGTGCAAATACACCATGGAATTTTTGCCTGTTACTAGACATAAATAATTCCTTCTTTTCCAAATTCAAGACATTCTGGTCAAGTGAGCAGCGCAGGACACGAGGGCAGGTCTGGTTGCCTTTCAGTACATGAGAACCCCTTTTGTTTGCGTTCTTTTAGTTTTTGTCAAGTTGCTGACTGTGTGCTCTTAAATAATCCTGCTGATTTCTCCATACTTCCTTCCCTCTACAAGCGAGACATTTGAGAAACCGGTTTATTTAAATTGGAAGAGGAGATACTGCACCCTGAGAGAGGCAACGGGAGGAAAAATCTCTGTCAGAAGTAGTTGTGGGTTTGGAGATGGCCGGTGAATAAGATCTTTTTTACTTTTAGGCCTGTTTATTTTGGTTCGAGGTCCACTGGTGTCAGTGTGGAAGGGATATATGTCCTCTCAGTTTTGTGAAAATACGTTTTGACAGTGGTAATGTACTGACAGAAGGCAAGAAAATTCCGTGTGTGAGGATGCTGGTGATTGGAACAACAGAAATATCGGGGTGATACTGCAATATCCTGCGTAACAGGGGCAGTAAATTGACTGTTCCTTCTCTTTATGGTAAAAGGATGTTTTTTCTACTTTAAAAGGCCACTTTGCACCAAAAACTGAATGTCATTCTTTTTAAAGAACTATTAGTATGCTTTATTAATTAGGAGGAATGGGTATGCTGGGAGAAAAGTGTATTCTCCCCTGAAGGAGTTCAGTGACTTTTGGGTGGGTTTACAAAGAGCAGCTGGGTTGTTGGGCTGAGCTTGGAGGGTTCTCCTCTTTGCTGCCGGGTTTGGCTCATTATTTTGATCTTCCACGCAGCTTAAAGGCTTTCACATGAGAAGGATCTTGCCACATCCTACTCCGCAGCAGGAACAAAGCGCTGCTGGAGCCGACATTGACTCTGCCCAAAGAGCCCTGAACAGAAGTCGCTCCTCGCGTGATCCTTCTTGTAAAGAGCATTGCAGCTGACAGGATAATGGGGTTTTTAGGCCTGCTGGTGACGTGCCAACAGGGTTTCCTTAGCAGTGCCATTCTTTAAGGAGCCGTGGATGCTGATGTAAACACAACTGAAAGCTTCACACAGCCCGGACTGAGCGCAGGGCCTGGAATCTGCTGCTCATGCCATGCTGTGCAGGACATTTTTCTTCTGCTCTGTCTATTTAAATCTGGTTTCCCAGGCTTGTAGCCGACTTGAATGGGTTGTGCTGTTCGGTGCAGGAAAGCTGGCCTGGTGTCTGCGTGGAGGAGCTGCACTGCTCCGTGGGGCAGCCTCCCATTCCCGGGGATACGGAATCGTGTTGGGGATGGGGGTGTGCAGAGCAGGTTCCAAGGGTATTGAACAAGGTGCTTTGGTTCCCACTGGTCAGGCTTGAAGGGAATGAGCAGGAAAACCAAGCCCGGCTCTGTGCTGCTCCCAGAGCTGCGGCTGCTGCCTCCGTCAGGAACGCGTCGGGAATTTGGTGGGAGTCTCCGCCAGTCAAATTACAGGTGTCGCACACTAATTGGAGGCTGGTAAAAGTTTAATAATTGTATTGCTTTGCCTTTAAGTAGTGGGATCCTGCTCTGGTGACTAATGCTGTTTAATAGTGACTGTCCTCGAGTGAGCGCTTGGGAGTGCAGTGACTAGGGATTCTGTTTCAGATTTCAGTGCTCTGGGAGAAACGACGCATTCTGCTCTCTTGAGCAGCCTCCACTTTCTCTGCTGCTTTTTCTATGGAATGGGAGTAACGTCCTTATGAATACACACTTGGTACCGGCTCTTCAGGAAAACTAGGGCAGGAGGGGTGTGGGATATGTGTCTCACCTCTTGATTTTTGAAGGATTCATTCTTGCGGTTGATTTTTTTCACTGTGCTTGGTCGGTTCTGTTTTTTAGTTGGGTTTTGTTTGAGGAGGGATCTTGTAAGTGCTAATGCCTCCATCAGGTTCTCTTTCTTTGTTTCATCATGCATAATCATCGACCTCATGGCGCTGTGACTTGGAATAGCGTTATCCCATCTGGAAATACATAATTACTGTGCAGGGTGAGGTGCCAACTGGGTTAGCTTCTGCGCTGTGTTTAAGGGCAGGTCAGAGTTGCTGCATACTTGGTGTGAGCAGCTGTGTTTGATCACTAGATAGGGCAGTAATTGCTCTTCTTTCTTCTCCTCTTCTTGCATCTTACTCAAAAATCTAGGATTTGATTAGGAAAAGTAACTTCAGGTCCAGCTGGGCTGAGCCGGGCTGTGTATCCAAACTGCTTTTTGGTATGGCTGGACAAGGTGTTGCTGTGGAGTCAGGATGGGAGGAGAGTTACCAGCAAGGAGTCCCTGTGGCAGTTGGCTTATGTTAAAAATTGAAGTCAAGAGAATTATTAAATATTGACACCTGAGAGCCAAGAAAAAGTGGGTGACAGGAATCGCGCACAGGGTTAAAACCCACAGTAACTTGTGTTTTAATCTCTTTGGTTTTATTCCTGAGCTAAAACCAGGCTTGATTTGGAAAATCATCTGTCCACACTTGTCTATCCCAGGTAGAAAGTGCAGGCTGCCAGAACAGGCAGAGTTCGTGTGTAATCTCTTGTCGTTGGGCTGGACAGGCAACTCCTGGGAGAGCGTTATCAGCACTCGCAGCTCAAGTAATTCAGTGTGTACCTGGAGGGAGACAATGCTCTACCTGCCTGAATCAAGTGCTGAATCACAGGGCTGTCACAGTTTAGTCATTTCCCGGGAAACTTTGCTTTTCAGTCTGGTGGGAGAGTGCGAGGTCTGCACTTGTGCCGGGGATTGAATACCTGGGAATTTCTGCTGGTGTCTGTGAGCAGGAGGTTAGTCAGCAGAAAGAATTATTCAGGGCAGAATCACTTCAGCTGGGTTATTTAATGCTCTGGGAGTTGTCTTGCTTTACTCAGCTCAGCTGGTTCTTGGGTACGCGTGTGTGACACTGTGTGTGTCCCCTCCTGTAGATCATTCTGGTGCAGGGCTGGTGTTAAAACTCTGCGGTGCTCCTGCCTCTCAACTCACATGGTTCTCACTGACTGCGTGTTAAAAATAGATGAAAACATTTCTCCTGAACAGATTTTGTAAAATCCTGTTTGTGTCAAGACCTTGGGTTTGTTGTATTCAGGAGGGAAAATGCGTTTTCCCTCAAAGACAAATGGTAGCTATTTAAAGGATTTTTGCTTTTTATCCCTAGGATGGGGTTACATGCAAGATTTATTATTTGTATGTGGGATTCAACTTTTTATGTGCACGTGCTGCACATAAATTTTATGGGTAACGTAAAATTTATATGGCTGTACTTCGCAATAGAATATCTCATATAAAGTTGACTTTGGTGATTGGATTTCACGGGTGTTTGTTGGAGGCAGTCGAGCAGAGCCTGTGTTATCAGGGCTAACACAATTTACTGATGGAGTTGAAGGTTTTAAGAGTTTATCTTCAAGAGTCTTTGGAGCCTTTTTGAAAACATTTTTACCTTTTGGAAAGGTAGATGTCAGCTGTGCATTGGCGGTACGATTTGTGTGACTGATCGCAGAATCCTTGAGGTTGGAAAAGCCCTCCCAGGTCATCGAATCCCCACCTTGTCATCGGCCCAGAGCACTGAGTGCCACGTCCAGTCATTTTCTGGACACCTCCAGTGATGGGGACTCCAACCACCTCCCTGGGCAGCCCCTTTCAATGTCTAACTGCCCTTTCCATGAAGAAATTCCTCCTGATGCACGAGTGCATTTTGCATCCCGTTGTCCCAGCGGAGGATCCGACAAGCAAAGTCTTTCTGGCTCTTTAGTTCTTACGTAGAGGTGAAGAAGAGGTCGTTTGACCAATGTACCTGAGGAAGTCCTTTAAATAAACTTTAAATAGAGATACCAGGACGAGGTGATGCTGTATGAGCCACACACGGTCACGGTGAGCACGTTCTCATGTCTGCTGTGAGAGACGAATCAACCAGAGCACAGTTACACCCACGAGAGGCTCTTTTATTCCCAGTCCTAGCTCCCAAAGCCTCTGAGAACTCATTTTGCTGACCCTGGATAGTGCTATTTTCAGCAGAAATGCCCATGATGAGTTCCCAAATGTGTCTTTGTGTGGGGGAGGGAGGGTCTGAGGCTGAGCTGGTGACATCTCCTCGTCACTGATGCCCCCAGCCCAGGTGTACAGGGAGAACTGAACCCTGTCCTTAGCTCACCCACTGGGTGATACATCACATATGGCCTCGAAGATTACAGCTGGAAATACACAGCCCAGACGGGTGAGTCGAGGACACTGGATCTGCTGCAACTCGGAAATGCTGCTGGAAGATAAAGAGATTCTTCGGTGTAGTTTCAGGAGTTGGATTTACTGCTTAAAGTTAAAACAATAAAAAAACCCCTTAAGGTTTATGGCACCCAGTGAGTGACCCGGGGCGAGGAGCACCTTGTGACCCCGAATGACCCAGACCTTGAACACAGGGCAGCCGTGCCACAGAAACCTCATCTTGAATGGAATTCTTTAGAAATAATAAATGTTGAGATTAAAATAGTTTTAATTTGGTAAAACAACACTCTTAAGCCTTTAGAATGGGGTTTTGGAGCTGTAGAACAGAGCCCCCACAGTGCTGCGGCCAAGTCGGCTTGTTCTGTGTGTGTAAATTAATCTGGAGCTGATCTGTCTGTGAAACTTGTAACACCGAAGCTGGAGCAGTTTAATGCTTGAGCCCAACAAACACAGCTTTGTGAGCCCGGCTGGGTTTTCAGTGCCCTATTCATGCTCCTAGTGGGAATACAAAGGTGCTGTTAAAGGGAAACTGCAGAGCCCAAACCTGTGCTGGTTGTTCGGTGACAAGTACAGTGAGTAAGGTGTTATTTCGTTCGAGAAATCAGACTTTTTCTGGAAGACTGTTAGTTCACAGACCTTGCTATTGTCTCCAAGAAGGAAACCTGATATACAGCTTCACCCGAAGGAAGGAGGAGGGAATCTTTGAAGCTGCATCATCATTTGGCCTCAAACAGAAAGAGGCAATTGTCTAAACTTGTTTCAAATGTAGTTTTTGTGCTGCAGTTGTAGCTAAGAGTGGTAGGAGGAGTTTAAGGCCATTGCTCAGGTACAGTCTATTTGAGCACACAGCCTTAGAAAAAAAGGTTTAAATGTTGTGTTTCAGGTTGCTGAAGCCTGGGACTGAGGATGTCCCAGTTTTAACCCTTGGTAAAACCGTTGGGGAGAGTGTGGGATGTCTAGAAGTTGCCAGTTCTCCAGGAAAATCACAGAATCCCAAACTGGCTTGAGTTGAAGGGAACTTAAAGCCCATCCCGTCTCACCCCCTGCCATGAGCAGCGACATCTTCCACCACCCCAGGTTGCTCCAGGCGCTGTCCAGCCTGGCCTTGGACACTTCCAGGGATCCAGGGGCAGCCACAGCTCCTCAGGACAACCTGTGCCAGGGCCTCAGCACCCTCACAGGGAGGAATTTCTTCTTTGAGAAAGGTGGGAACCAGCTGTAAATACACAAATGAGTGATGACGGCATTTCTTACTAAGTGCTGGCCCAATGTTGTGCCCATTTTTTGCCCAGGCCACAAGTGCACTTAGTCCTCACTTTGGGTTCCTCAAACGTGCTGCCTGCCACTCCAGTCACACTTGAAAGGCCTTATCTGGAGGTGGCGTGCAGCAAAAGAACATTTTGGACTTTCAGCAGCACTTCTGGTCTTCACTGTCTCGATGTTGGCATTCCAGACTCAAGCCCTGCAGACCCAGACTCTGTGTTCTGCTCTTTCAGAGCGGGTTCGAGATGATAAAACCAGGGGGAGATGTTGCCTGTCCTGTGCCTGGACATCAACAGCGGAGTAGGCTAGAAAGGCCAAGTCATCAGGTCATTTATAGGGGTGAGACCTGAAATCCACATGCAGCAGTGATAATAGAATAATTTCATTATTTTTGTTATAACCTTTTTATCGTGTTTGCTTTTAGTAGAGTAGCTGTCTGTGTTTTGGGGCTAATGGAAGTTCCAGAAGCACCACCGGGATTCCCTGGTAGCACAAACTGTTGGAAACATCAACAGATTTTTTTTTTTTTTAAAGCACGCAAACATTTTTTTAAAACGCGCACAAACTGCTTTCCAATTGGAATCTTTTCCTTGCTGCAGCCCGGTGTTTGGAGGCTTTGTTGGGGAGATGCTGTGCCCTACGTGATCATTTTCCTTAATTTCTCCACTGTAGTAATTATGGTTTTGTTAGACAGTAAATGATTCAGTGTTCTCATTCCATGGGGGAAGGGGAGCAGGGATGTTGAAAGAGGAGCATTGTCTGAGCTAGCAGGATTAGCGGGTGTTACCACCTTGCACTGATTGAGCACCACTGGTTAGAACAGATCATCAACGCTAATTGCTGAAAAGCAGCCTGGCGTCACCGGCCGGGTGGGGAGTGAGGCTGCCGGGGCTCCGGGCTTCTCTGGTGCAGGATTTGAATACAGGTGTGACATCCAGGCCGATCAGGTGTCGTTCCCTGGGCTCCCCTTGTCTCTGGCATTGCAAGCTCATCCTTTTCTCTTTCGCTCCCAGCGATCAGAACACTCCGGTTGGATTTGCGCGATGAGGACCAATTCTGTATTTTCTCCCAAGAAATGAGGAGAATCAGATGGCGACTGTAGTGGTGGGGGGGCTGTGTTTACACCTGGTCTGTTCCAGGCCACTGGTTACCTGTGGAAGCTGAAGATGTCACTGCACCGGAGCTGTCGCTGCAGCAGAGGTGGCAGGAAGGAAGAAGAGCCTCTTCCTCCACCACAGCAGCAGCTCAGCTCATTCTCATCTCTAAAACCCCTAAAACTGCTTCTCTTTGAGCAGAACCCCATTTCCTGGGCAGGGCCTCAGCCTGGGGAGGCTCAGCCTCGGCTCGCTGCGGATATGGATAAATAGGGAGTGAACTGAACAGAAATGGGTGGTAGCTGGGAGGGAGCCAGGAGAGTCTCAGCACTGTTCATGTTTAATTTCTTCCTTGGGAATGAACAAACTCCGTTTTATAGCCAACTTATCAGCTCTCATTTGCTTTGCTGATGTTTCTTTGTAGTGCCCTGTCTTCCATCTGCCTGGAGAGGGGTTGTGGTTCTCAGGGTGGGTTTTGAGCTCCCTGGGAGATTTTAGCACCCGAAGTGTCACAGAGTGTTTTATTTGTGGAAGGAGGGTTAATGATTGACCGAGTTTATGTCAGAGGAGTGAATGGTTCCAGAGTCTGCAGCCCTATTGTCCTGGTGCTTTTCCTGTGGCTGTAATTTATGATATGCCATGAGGAAGTCCATGTTTGTGTCCAGCTCTCGCCATTTCCATTTCCTGTAGATCAGCAGAAAAGGAATAGGGTGAAAGAAAACTTTTCCCTTAGTGATTCTTTTGTTTCTGTGTCAGTGGATTGGTACCAAATTTGGACTCTGCATGACCAGGAAAGAGGTTTTATTCAACAAATTCATTCCACCTGTGCCACGTGTCAAAGGGACATTTGTTCCCAAGGCTGGACATGCTAATTTGGTTGTGACAGTTGCGGTTGCAGTAGTCAAATCATCATGTCCATGAGGTGAGTCTACACCTGCCACCCATGCCTGAGGTTTTTCCCAAGAGGACAGTCCCCGTGTCTTGCTGGAGCTTTATTTCAGGTAATTGTGGTTTGGTTCACACCTGCTTGGATGGTGCTCCGGAAAGAACTCGGGTTTATCTCTTTCCCCAAACCTTTCAGTCCCTGCTGCCCAGTTCCACTTCAATAGGGCTGGTCTCAAAATTGAGGCTTTACATTTTCTAATCAGGTGTTCGAGACTGTCAACCTGTTTGTCAAAATAATGGTTGATCTATTTTTTTATGTTATAACAACCTAAAAATTCAGATGGAATTGGAAATTCAGCACTAGGAAGATAGAGCGCTGCCAGGGAGTCCCAGGAATCTATCACCTTTATTATATTTATTGCTTGAATTTTTCTCCTTGGAACTTCCCTGCTTTTGCCAAATAGCATTAGGCTTTTATTTTTTTATTGGCTTATGCTCAGAGAATCCTTTTTACAACAGTGATATCAACGATGTGCATCGCATGGCAGTTGAGGTTGCAAGTAGTGTTGTGGCCTGAGTTACCTTCTTGTTTCTCAGTAGTATCTCGCTTTGGCTTCAGATTTCCAAACAGGAGCCTGGGAACCACGCTGCTTGCATTCCAGTGTGGATGGGTTTGTTTTCTTGGTGGGATATTGGTGTGGAACAAGCGATTAGAGAGAATTCTCTGCTTCCCAGCGTGTGAAACAGAATGGGATATGCTACTAGTATTTAAAGTTCTGGTATTTGTTCATAATGTGCTTACATTATTTGTGTATGTTGTATTCCTTAGTAATTCCAACAATTTTCTGTGGCAAATGTTTCATTATATGTAGTGTGTAACCACCAATGTCAAGAGTACAATTAAATCTTGTGGAGAAATTAATCACAGAATAACAAGCTCTGAACAAACCTGTGGGTCGGCTTATAAGGAGAAATCCCTCCCCTTTCTGTGTTCGTGTGTTTTCCAGCCATGTCCACCCCCTGGCTCCGTGTGCCTCCCAAATGGACACGTGTGTTCTGGCAGCCCAAAGGGTCACCTTGTCCTGGGGGCTACCAGGTCCTGTGTCGCTGGCCGGGCGAGGGAGGGGATTGTCACACTCTGCTCCGGCCTGGGGCAGCCTCACCTGCAGTCCCACGGTATCAGAAAGATCTAAAGCTGTTGCAGAGGGTCCAAAGGAGGGACACAGGGTGGGGAAGGAAATGGAGGAGCAGCTGAGGGCACCGGGTCTGTTCAGCTGGAGAAGAGGAGACCGAGGTCAGACCTCACCGGGGGCTGCAGCTTCATCTCTGCTCTCTGGGACAGTGACAGGACACGAGGGAGCGGCTGGAGCTGTGTCAGGGGAGGGGGAGGTTGGAGAGCAGGGAAAGGCTCGGCCCCCAGAGGGTGCTGGGCACTGCCCAGGCTCCCCAGGGAATGGGCACGGCCCCGAGGCTGCCAGAGCTCCAGGAGCGTTTGGACAGCGCTGCCAGGGATGCCCAGGGTGGGATTGTTGGGGTGTCTGTGCAGGGCCGGGAGCTGGATTTGGATGATCCTTGTGGGTCTCTTCCAACTCGGGATATTCCATGATTCTCTGAAAACTGCCTCTGAAAGTGGAGGCAGACCTGGGCAAAGCTGCTGCAGTCACTCAGCACGTCGTCCTTGGGCACATGGGAGCTCGGTTTGACGTGTCCCTCTCCCTGCACGTACCTGTCCGGTGAGCGGGGCGAGCGTCACCCGAGCTCTGCATTGCAATCAGGCGCTAAAATTACTGCTTTGCTTGGCATTTCAGTGCTTCGTGGACATTCTCCTTTTCAGCTGCTGGATTTGTTTGGACTTGTTGGGCCCTGACTCAAACGTAGTGTTAGAGGAGTGAGATAAAACTCTGTGTGCAGATGCACACCCTGCCCTGAGCAGTGCGAGTCAGAGAATCATGGAATCATGGAATGGTTTGGGTTGGAAGGGACCTTAAACCTCATCCTGTTCCACCCCCTGCCATGGGCAGGGACACCTCCCAGGTTGCTCCAAGCCCCATCCAGCCTGGCCTTGGACACTGCCAGGGATCCAGGGGCAGCCACAGCTTCTCTGGTCACCCTGTGCCAGGGCCTCCCCACCCTCACAGGGAGGAGTTTCTTCCCAATATCTTATCTAAACCTCTGTCAATTTGAAGCCATTAAGTTTGAGTCCCACTCCAGCTCTGAAACTCCTGGTCTCAGCATTTCAAGTGCCACTGGTGTTTGAGTGGAGTCCGTTCCCTTTCCAGGCATTTCACAAATCACCTTTGGAACCAAACTGGGCACTTAGCTGGAATGTTTCAGCAGAAACGCTGGTGGTGTTGGGAGGCTTAGAGCCTGAAGCCTGTAATCCCCTCTTGTGGTGTGGCCCCCGGCGCTGGCAGGGGGGGACTGGCAGGAGGATCCTGTTCGGAGCAAACCCTTCAGCCAGAGCTGCTCCAGGGCTGAGGCTGTTCCCTCTCAGTTCAGGCTCACGGCAAAGAAAACATCCTGTTTGTGATCACTCACTTCTTGTCATCGTGTAACTGTGGCTTGATTTTAGCTTGATACCAAATAATTCTGTTTTCTTAGTGCTGTGTGTTTGATCGCTCCCAATCTCCGGGAGATGGGAGGTTTTAAGTGCCAGGCAGGCTACGAAGAGGCTTGAAACGCTGCAGGGCTGTTTGTTTTAATCCCTCCAAGGTTTCAGTCTTTCTTGTGGTTCTGATGTAATGTGAGAAATTAAAACAAAAGACAGCAGCCAGATGGTGCATCTCCAGGATCAGACAGATTAGTTTTTTAAAAGAGGGAAAAGTTTACAAATGCTTATTCTGATCTCTAGAGTAATCACTCTAATAATAATCACCCCAGAGGGGATTCTCCCCGTCTACTCTGCTCTTGTGACAGCCCACCTGGAGTCCTCTGTCCAGTTCTGGGGCCCCCAACATAAGAAGGATGTGGAACTGTTGGAGCAAGTCCAGAGGAGGCCACGAAGTTGATAAAGGGACTGGAGCACCTCCCTTACGGAGACAGGCTGGGAGAGCTGGGAATGTTCAGCGTGGAGAAGAGTGTGGAGACTTCACAGCACCTTCCAGCGTCTGAAAGGGCTGCAGGGAAGCTAGAAAAGGACAATTCATCAGGAACTGCGGTGACAGGACGGGGGGAACGGGTTCAAACTGAAGGAGGGGAAGTTTAAGTTACATTGATGGAAGGAATTCCTCCCTGTGAGGGTGGTGAGGCCCTGGCACCTGGATCATGGGCTGTGCTTGCTGGACAGGCGTCTGGAAGTTGACTGTCCATCCTTGCCTCAGTTTTTGGAGACCCCCTGAGCAGCTGCTGGAGTGGACTCGCTTTGTTTGCTGTTTGGTTAGTTGAAGATGAGGCTCTGAATTTGCACTTCCCCTTCACCCTGTTGGTTGGGAATTATCCCACTTTGTTCGCTTAAGTTGTTTTGTGGTTGCAGAATATTTTCGTGCACTGCCAGTTTCCCTTTTTAGGTTTTCACTGCTTTGATATTCCATTTAGATAGCTGCTGTGATCCAAGTTATTGCATTTAAATAGTGGGTAGTGTAGGTCTTTGATCCCAAGGGAAACTGCAGAAGTTCTGTAAAATGGAGCTTTTAAACCCTAATGTACTTGGATTTATTGAGTTTCAGGTTTTCTTCAGCTGCGTTCAGGTGAAACCTTCATGGCACCGAAAAAAAAGCAAGCAGACTTCAAATTGAAAAATTCCGATGTGATTAAATGAGTTTTCTTTGCTTGTTTTTTAGGGGACATCACACAGAAGGGGTATGAGAAGAAGAGAGCAAAGCTGCTGGCTCCGTATGTTCCGCAGACCCAAGGTAGGTCCTCGTTTGGGCTGGAATCAGGATTTTGTAGAGCTGTGGCATTAGAGGGATCTGTGGAATGGAGCACTGAGATCCCATTTGCCAGCTCTGGATTATTCTGTTCCCTCTGTGTTTCCTGAGCTGATCATGACAATGTGAGGGGGTGTGGATTGGGTCTATAGTTTTTGTCTTCTGTTGAACCATTCTGGAAGCATTCTCAAAAATGTCTGAACTGCAGTGTTGGTCTGCGCTGTGTCCTTCAGCCATCTTAATGCCTTGTTGGAGAAACATTAGGATTTTCATAATTTGTTGCTTTATTTTACCAGAGTGTCTGAAATCACGTCCTTTGGGTACAATTGTTTCCTTTGGTTCAGAGATCCGGAGCAGCTCAGCTGGTTGTGTGGGGTATAATTATATATAATTGTAAACTGAAGGACGTGGCTGAATGTGTGTCTAATCATTATTGTGGGACTTACCCAGAATAATTGTTACTGATATGCTGAGATGTTCAGCCATTAAAAACTGATGTGTCTGGTTCTGACTTCGGGCAGTGACTGGGTTACGACGGGAAGTCCTGAATGGACCTGCTGGAATTTACTGAGCCTGGTCTACTGCCAAAAAAAAATTGATAAAGAGTAAAAGCTCAAAGTGCATTTATTGCTCGTCAACACCACGGGGCTGGGGGGAAATGACAGCAGCTCCCTTCAGGCACTTGATGGGGAAGCATAAAGTTGTCATGTGGCAACTTCCAGACTCTTCCACCCCAAACCACTGCCCAGTTCCTGCTCTCCAGCTGGTTCTCAGGTTGGATTTGGTTGTTTATTCATCTCAAGCTGGGGCTCGTTCCCTTGTTTGAGATCGGGTTTTACACCCGAAAGATCAGTGTGTTCTGTCTGAGCCACGTGCTGAAGGGAGCAAGGCAAGCAAAAATTGTAATTTAGCCTTCAAAATGGAGATTTTGTTACAAACAGCTCTCCAAGTGCTGAGGACTCCCTGGAGCAGGATGTGATGGGAATCTCAGCGACTTGGTTGCTGCCTATTTATCAAATCTATTTCTGTTACTTAAAGAAACCAAAAACTAATATACATGTGACTAATCCCTCTTGATAAGTAGGTATTTGTTGAGCAGGTTTTACAGTCCTCAGGCTAGCATTTGTGCCAGTGGAGATCTCGAGCCTCCGGAGGAAATGGGGAATCCTTGGGTGGTTCGGGAGCTCTTGGCAGCCCTGCTTTTGTCCCGAGTCTTCTGGAGGCTGAAGATGATACAATCCTGGCCCCAACCTTGGCACTGTGCACGTGTTTGATCTGTCTCAGAAAATGTTTAATTAGGAGGGGAAAAAAGCGTTTGGCGAGACTGGGCTCTGCTCTGTTAATTGTGGGGCTTTGAGAGCTGCCAGTGGAAGTCCAGGCAGAGGCCAGGGATGATGGAGGTCACCAATTAACCCAGAGGTTTGATTGCCCTTCCGGCCCAGCTCTCCAGCTTTTTATACGTCTCACACCCAGCTGCCCCAGTGTCTGGGAATCTCCTGTTGTAAAAACCCTGTGGAAGTCATGCGTGAGGGATTGGGAATCAGGTCACCTTGGTAATGAGAAGAAAATTAATTCAGTCCACAACAACAAAAACAACAACAAAATACTTAGTGCTGGCATTTAGTGCCATTTCTCCGAGCACTGGCCCAGTGTTGGCTGATGGAGTTGTCTCCATTTCACGGATGTGAAATGAGAGGAAGGGAGAGAAGGTGACATGTCAGGGCATGTCAGCAGGATAATTTAGGAGGTTCTTACTGCTCAATCTGTGCTCCATTCACATGGCCTCTGGGAGCTTGCCTCGTTATTCTGGAGTTAAGGCAGCACTGTTAATTACCTGAAGATGCATTTTTTTCCTGGTGCAATATCCATTAAGGTCCATCTAGCTGGTAGCTCCTGAAAAGTCTCTGCAATCTGCAGATCCCAAAATATGAAGTCCCTAATTCCAGGGAGTTCTCCATGATGGGAGGCAGCAGCAAGCACAGCACATGGAGCCGTGCCTGGAAGTGGGCCAGGTGTCCCTAGGTTCTGGAAGTGTGTTCAGGCTGCCCTGGAAACCCTGGAGACTCAAGTTGGTTATTTCCATGTTTTTATGGGTGTGCAGCTTGAAAAAAAACCATCTTCAAGGAATAGCCGGTCCAGCCCCAGCACTGCTGTTCCATTCCGTATGCAGACGGCAGAGTGACAGGTTTGCAGCTGCTTCCTTGTGCATGTGGCACTTGTTATTCGTGCAAACATTTATCCTGGTTGATCTCCTAATGGTTCAGTCTCTGAATCTCTAAATCGTTGGCCCTTCACCAAAACGCAGGAATCACAAAGCAGTCGATTCTCATTAGAAACTTTAAGACAGTCAACAAATCCATGGCATCCTTCAAAGCCAATCTGAAATAATTCATTTTTCATCTCTCTGTCATATTTGTCATGTTTCTGCCAGCAGAAAGTGCAGCTGTAGCAGGATTATTCCGAAGGGAGCGCTAAATAAATCACCTGTCACCTGCCAGGCTTGGCTCACTTGTGCTGCTTTGTTGTGTAACCATTAGTGATTTACACTCTTTCCTCCTCTGTGTCTGAACGCTTTGTGAGGCCACTGGAACATGTTATTATGTCAGAGCAAAATACTGAAACAAAGAGCTTGTTCTCTGTGTGTCATGTCACTTAACAGCCACCTCTGATCCCTTCCTAACTGGAATGTCATGTTTGCCCTGTGATGCCCTGCAGAGAGATGAGAGGCTTTTACGAGACTTACGAAAGAGAACCGAATATGAATTTAATAATTCATTTAAAATAGTGTTAAATCTGCTGCTGACATCTAGTGGGTGCCTGAATTCGTAAATACTCGAGTGATCAGAAAACACGAAGCTTTTCTGTTTGGTCTGTGAAGCCGTGTTGTCTTTGGATCAAAATGAAACTGTGCTGGGTTTGATGAAGGCAAATAAATGCTACAAAGATGTTAAACTGGTTATCAATGGAATGTGTTCCAGAGTGACAGGAAGGGACACAAACTGATGCTTTTGGATGTGGGTGAACTGGGATTTTTGATTTTTAATCTTGCTCTGGAGCCCAGGTCCTGCACCTGAACCACAGAGATCTCTTTTCCTTTTCCATTCAGCTCTTTGTGCCGCTCGCACGTTTGCACAGGGGATGAGGGTGTTTTGATAAGCCAGTACAGGACTCTGATATATGTTACTATATCCAGAAAATACCAGTGGAAAGGGTATTGCTTGTCCCAGTGGAATAATTGCTTGTCCCCCTAATGTGGTTTGAGGATTTCTGGCTAGCAGGAGATCCCCTCTTTAACTAGAAATAAAGGTTCTCAGTTTTTGGCGTGGTAGTTTAAAGAGTCATTAACAATCCACAATGAAGTGGGTTGTTAGTTTGCTCTAGCATTCAATAATATTCCAGTAATATTTTGCTCTTTGGCATTTTAGAAGGGACAGGCGACGGATGAAGGAAGATGAGGAATTTAAAAAAAAGTCTTTCTACAAGAGAGATATTGAGGGGCTGGAGTGTGTCCAGAGACGGGAGCAGAGCTGGGGAAGGGGCTGGAGAACTCCTGAGTGAGCTGGGGGGGCTCAACCTGGAGAAAAGGAGGCTCAGGAGGGACCTTTTCACTCCACAACTCCCTGACAGGAGGGTGGAGCCAGGTGGGGGTCAGGAGGTTTGGGTTGGACATCAGGAGGAGTTTCGTGGAAAGGGTGGTCAGGCTTTGGAAGGCGCTGCCCAGGGAGGTTTGGAGTCCCCGTCCTGGAGGTGCCCAAGGAAGGCCTGGACGTGGCACTCAGTGCTCTGGGCTGGGGACAAGGTGGGGATCGGGCACAGCTTGGACTTGATGGTCTTGGGGGGCTTTTCCAGCCTCAAGGATTCTGCCATCCTGTGGAGACTCCTGCACAGTTGAGGGTGATTTGCTGTTATTGTGAGTCCCCTCCGAGCTCGAGGCACTCACCTGAAGTTGTTTACCTAAAACCACACAGCTCAAAAGTGGTGTAAGTGGAACTGAAGCCCAGGATTTGTGGTTTCCTCTCCGTTTCTCTTATCCTTTGGTAGTTTGTGAGAATTCCGAAGCAGCGCGTACTTGGATGACACAGTTGCTCTTGTTTTTGCGTGACTCCAGGTGACAACCTGGAGGAAATTACATCTAAATGACCTCTGGGTTTTGGTTTCCAAAACTTCCCTCTGACACACAGATTCAATTTAGAATCAAACCTCCAGTAGCAACAATTCCGAGTTGCTCTTGCTGAATTATGTAAAATGATGATGTTTTATTAGATTATCTATTTTGCTCCCTGTTTTAATGAGAAAAACAAACTTTTCCTGGATGATAAAGCCACGCACTTGGCATGCCGAAAGCCAGAACGGACAGCGGGAGGTCTCCTTGGGTTTGTGATTAATGGGAACAGCAAAGGCTCTTGCTGCTGGTTTGTTATTGGTTTTCCAGTCAATAACAAGCGCTGGTCCCCGGGACGCTGAGTGACAAACCAGCTTCCCGACATCCACAGCGCTGTCATGGGAAAAGGGAGAAGCGAGGTCCAAAAAAGCTCCTTTTATTTCCTGCTCCCTGTTTTCCAGGGGTTGATCCAGCATTACAGAAGGAATCCAGACCTCAGATGCCCGTTCCATCTGCAGCTCCAGCCTCAGCATCATCTTCCTCATCCTCATCCAAATTCCACCGAGCTCGCTCAGGGGGAGCCAGAGATGAACGTTATCGATCTGGTAAGGGCAGGGACACGAGTCCCCTGGATTCCTCTCCATGGGGAGGAACGTGCTGTGTCCTCTCAAGGAATCAAAGTTATTATCTGTCTGCTGATGGAAAGTCCTGCCTTGGTGGTTCTCTGCAATGAAACATCAGACTGTGGGGTGAATCAGAACCACTTTTAAGTAGAAAAAGCAAATAACGCCACCCCTGATTTTCTGGCTCGATGCAAATTGTTTGGTGCAAATTGTTCACAGAATGGAAAAAAAAACTTCTTTAGCCATGTCTGTAGGTGATCACATTCAGTGAGGTGACAGGTAACAGCAGTTCCCAGAGCTGGTGATTGCTGTGCTCTGGGAGCTTGGAGTGGGAGAGCAGCTCCAAGGAGCAGCAGGAAGGGCTGCCCAGCACCTGCTGAGCTCCTGCTTCGCTTCAGGAGAGGAGAAGGTGTTGGCACCTATTTTTTGTTCCCTGGTTTTGTTTTTCACTTTACAGTAACAAGAATTAAGTTTTCTTCTCAACACAGGCAAGTAAAGTTCATTAAATCTCCCTTCCCAGTGACACCGTTATATTCCCACCATTTCATGGAGCGTTAGGAGAACCTGGTTTGGGTTTTGCAAAAGCATAATTAAAGTACATTAATCTGAGAAATGAATGTAGACGAGCTCTTCCTGGTCATAGCTGGTTTTTAATAAGTTGATTTCTCCTCACCAGTGATGTGTCTTCCTTCAAAGAGCTCTGGGGGTTGCAGACGGATGGAAACCTCTCATCCCAGCCTGTTTCAGTTCCTAATCAGCCTCTATTTACAGCCACAGTTAAACTTCTGAGATTTACGTGTAATCTGCATCCATTTGGGAACAGAAGGTTTTTCCTAAATCAGACAACTGTCACTTTATAGACCCGAGTTGCACCTGGGGCTGCACACACTGTGTGCATATTTAAATGGTGCACAGGCAGATTTTAGGATAATCTTCGGCTGAGGGGAACAATCTGCCAGGGTTGAGGTTTCTGTAAAAGTTGCCAGAGACGCGAGGATATAATGAGTTTAATCCAGAAGTTTCCAGAGTACCGAACCTGGCCCTGCATTCGGCTTGCTAACTTCAGGAACCTCAATTGAAAAAGAAAATAAAAGGCCGTGCTACTCCTGGGGTGGAAGAAGAGAGTCACTGGGAAGGCGCTGAAAACGGGGGTGTCATAAACGGGAGGATCGGGGTATCGGCACGCGCGGGAGCGTGGCGCGTGCTCCTTCCCGCTGCACCGTTGCTAAAGGCAGCCTGTGCCCTTCCCTCTCGCAGACATCCACACGGAAGCGGTCCAGGCGGCGCTGGCCAAGCACAAGGAGCAGAAGATGGCCCTGCCCATGCCCACCAAGCGCCGCTCCACCTTCGTCCAGTCCCCGGCAGACGCCTGCACTCCTCCAGGTGAGGCTGTGCCGGGGATGTCCAGGGACACAGCTTCCAAACCAAGGGGCTGCAGGGCTCCTGGTGTTCCAGCTCTTCACGCACCTGCAGGGAGTCTTAGTCCTCTCTCAGGGCTGGGAAGTGACCTCTCTTCCAGGAGTTCTCAAAGAACCGCGTGGTGGGATTCTTGGGGTGTTCTGTGCGAGGAGTTGGACTTGGATGGTCCTTGTGGGTCCAGCTCAGGGTATTCCATGATGGTTCAAATTGGCCAGAGCTGAGCAGGCCTGGACTGAGGCCGCTTCTGCTTCCCTCACACCTGTTTCTGAGGGATAATTCACGTCTTGATTTCATTCATGTTTAATGCTCAGCACACAAGAGGAGGGCTTGCAGCGATGTTTGTTTCTGGGCAAGGACCTCGGAGGGGTCCGGTGGGATTCGGCGACTTGCAGGACTTTTCCCACCCCTGCCGTGTACTGGCTGCAGCAGAATCCCTGGATGACATGGTGTCTGTCACGATGCATGTGCAGCAGATATCAATAACCCTGTTTTCCAGCAGCTGGATGCACTGACTGACAAATGAGTCCGTGTGATTTTTGGCAGTGACTTCTATGTTGTGTCTCATTGTGCAGAAGCATCGCAGCCATTTGGATTGACAAAGTCATCCGAATGTTATGAATCCACGTCTCCTGGTGAATTCATAGCTCTGAAACTGCTCTGCTAGGCCATGTCACTCCTCCTCCTCCTCCTTACTTCCTGTTTTATCACAGTTCCTTTTCCCCTTCCTTTCTCCGGGGGGCTGATGCATGTTCCTGGTGTCTGCTTGGGTCTCAGCTCTGTGCTCACTTGTCCAGGACTGCAGCACATCCTGTGCTGTGGGAGTCACACGAATCGAGGTCAGCACTTACAGCGTGGCTGGAGTCAGTCCTCTGCCTCAGCTCGTAACTCCGTTCCGCTCTGCCGAGTGGGTAGAACATGATTGAGCAGTTTGATTTGCCACTCGAGTGTAGGCAGAAAATCCCTTTGAAGAACACCTGAATTTTAGGCCAAAGCCACCTGTATGTTTGTATTTAGCACTGTACAACTCAACATCTCAAGACCTGAGTGTTTGCTTCGTGGTAATTAAATAATTAGTTCACAATTTTGGGACAGCCGAGGTATCTGTGCTCTGGGACACACAGGAAGCAGTTCCTTGCTGTAGATTTCTCTGTTTTGTTTTGGGGTTGGGCTTTTTGTTTGTTTTCTGCAATTGAAAGGGCCCCATTTAGAGCCCCAGACAAAAGCGTTTTCTGCTGTGGCCTTGGCACAGTTGTTTCCTGCGTTTTCTTTGTTCCTGGGACTTTGCAGTTTGACAACGACCCTGACCCCTCACTTTCCAGTTCAGAATGACCAGAGTTAGGCGAAACAGCATCCGATATTATGGAATGTGAATGGAAAAGTAATGAGAGTTAAGTTCTAGGCTTGGAGACCCCAGGGGAAGGATGTTGTCTGAGGAGGTGAATCAAACAGGGGTGAGTGTGTTCCCACTGACAATTCTGCTGCTTTAACCTCTGGTTTGGCCGATGTAACAGCCCGTGGAAAACAGATCTCCCTGTGAAAGCCTGTGCTGTTGATATGTGATTGGAAAGAGCATGTTCAGTGCCATGTGCTTTTCCCTAAGCAGCTAGATTTTCTTTCTGCTTCCACACAGACACGTCTTCCGCCTCCGAGGACGAGGGCTCGCTCAGGCGCCAAGCTGCTCTCTCTGCTGCATTGCACCAGAGCTTACAGAATGCTGAGTCTTGGATCAACCGATCTGTTCAGGGGTCATCCACATCCTCATCAGCATCCTCTACACTTTCCCATGGAGAAGGCAAAGGGACCAGTGGGTCACTAGCTGATGTATTTGCCAATACTCGAATAGGTAGGAGCTGGGTACGAACAGAACAATCGCTTCGAGTTCAGACTGTGTTGATAAAGCTGGAGTTGTCCACTGCAGAAGGGAAATTCGGAGCAAGGGTTTAGCTGGTATTGATGGAACTTGCTAGGATTGGTTGGAGTTGCACCGTCACGCTGTTGTTTTCCTGAAGAATTTCAGAAGATTGAGGTGGTTGTAAAAGGGAGAGTGGGGAGCAGGAGCTTCTGGAAGCAGGGAAGACTCCAGGGACAGTGTGGACAGAGCAGGAGGCACAACTCTCTGTGTCCTGTGTTGCTTTATGTCTCTGGCTCTTGGGAGCTCCTGTGGGCACAAAGCTGCCCAGTGCAAGTGGCATTTTCATCTGTGTCCTGACGAATCCCTTAGGGGTGTCTGTGCCTGTGGCGTGGGGAAATGCTGTGTCTAACATCCTCATTTTGCTCTGAGCCCTGACGGTTTATTGTTTGCGTTAGATCAGGAAAGAAAAAGAACCAAATCCAGCCGTGTGTGTGAACAAACGAGCCTGTCATTAAAAAACAGGGTTAGAGGAGTAAAGCTTTAGCCCAGCTCTTCCACGACTGTCTGAGGCATAACCAGAGCATCCAGGTACTGAGGAGACGGAGCAAAATCTACAGATCTGGATACCCCGGGCTCAGTTTTCTGAGGCTCTGAGGTGCTCCTTGCTGCTGATGCTTCTGTATGAAATGGCCAAGTTTGTTTTTGCTCTGTGTATGTTTGTCCTTTTTAGCTGCTGGTGAGGAAATTCCTGCACCGTAGGACATTGTCTGTATTTCATGTGCTCTCTGCTTCTGCTTAACTGGGTTGGGGCAAGCAGTGCATAGAAGTGCTGGTGATTTTATCTTTCACTTATTTATTTTTTTTATTGCTGTTATTTTTGTTTGTTTATTTGCTGGGATGCAAATTGTTTCCTGAAATGGAAAACTGAGGAGATTGCCCATAAAGTGCAGTCAATATAATTAATGTCTTTGAAGCAGAGAGGCTGTTTTTAACTGGAGCATGCAGAAGGCCACATTACCTTTTGTAATGAATTAAGGTAACACAGCTTTTTACCCCCAGAATATCTACTGTCTAATCTAATTGGTGTCTCATGCAAAACAGGAGTTTTGAATCTTTGTCAGAATTATATTTGCCACACTCATCCCGTGTTAACACCTGGTTTAAATGAATAGAACTCTCACGTACACAGTTCTGTACATGTCTCTCTCGAGAGCAATAAAAAGTTCTGCAGATGATTGGATTGTACAAATCCATGTCCTTTCCAGTGATTTTAGAAGTTCAGTGCATGAGAAATATTCCTTGCCACTGTGTCTCCAAAGGGATGCAGAAATGGGTTATTTTTCCTCCTTAGAAAAAGGGAAATCAACACAGAATCAATCACAAAACCCCATCAGTGGGAATTATTCAGGATTTGACTTCAGACCATGTGTGAAACCCAACCCATAGTTTCAGATTGTTGGGTTTTTCCTTTGTAAGCAACAGTTGCTGGTGCTGTTAAGCCAGAATAGAATATTCTTGCCCTATCAGATGACTGAACCTGCTGGGTTGTGTAAAGAAACCCCACATAAGCAAAAATCCCTTGTTTAAGAGGCAGTTCACTGGAGAATTCCTGCAGGATGCAGTTGCAGCCTCGGCTGAAAGGCAGGACAGTGTCTTGCAACTTGAAGCAGAAGTAAGACCCAGCTCACACTGTTCATTGGATTTATTCTGTAACTGCTGGACAAGCTCTGTAACCACCCAGCTGGAAGGGATTGAAACCCAACACGATTTTTGCTGATCTGCTTTGGTCAAATTCCCCACGTGTTTTGTTTTCAAAAGCCCTCACTCACAAAAAAGCTAAATAGTAGAATTCTAGCAAGAGAGATCAGTGCATAGGTGAGGGAGGGATTTGTTCTGGACTTTGGATGTTTCAGAGCTCATGTGAATCTCAAACTTTTAAAAATTTATTTATTTATTTATTTATTTATTTTACAGTACTGAATGTCAAGAGATTGAGCTTCAAGTTTAGAAACCAAGAACAGGAATTCTGTTTTGCTGAAGCACTTTCCTGGCATGGACAAAACCTTTTGCCTTTGGTTTTTGGTTTCCAGAACAGATAATGTGCCTCTCCTAGAGCTGCTGAACCTTTAGGCATGAGTGGTTTTAGCATTAATAAGGGTTCCCATACATCCAACCCGTTCAATCCTTAGGACTGTTGCTAACAGGTGACTGACGCTTTGCTTGTCGGGGATAATAAAAGGTGTATTTAGCAGCTTTCTTCTTTTTTTAGAAAGTTTCTCAGTCCCCCCAGATGTCACAGCAACTACCTCCACTCCCTCGGCACGGCCGGCAGCCATCGACCTCCCTCCCTCGGGAATCGTGAAGGGGATGCACAAGGGATCCAACCGCTCCAGTCTCATGGACACTGCAGATGGTACGAGACCTCCCCTGGGCACCCGGGAGCTGCAGCGGTGTTCAGAGAGGGCTTAAATCGCGTGGTTTGTTCTTCCAGCTCCAGTTTATCTCGTCGAAGCACTTCACAAAATCGGAAGGGTTTTGGCGTTGGCGTTAAGGCGTCACTGTGCCACGGTTGCGGCGTTGGCATTCGGGAGGAATTCCTTCGTGGGCAGGGTGGGCAGGCACTGGAACTGCCCAGGGAGGTGGTGGAGTCCCAGTCCCTGGAGGTGTCCGGGGAGCGACTGGACGTGGCACTCAGTGCTCTGGTCTTTCCCTCCAGGTGTTCCTGTGAGCAGCAGAGTGTCCACAAAAATTCAGCAGTTGCTGAACACCTTGAAGAGACCTAAAAGACCACCCCTGAAAGAGTTCTTTGTGGATGATTTTGAAGAAATTGTGGAAGGTAATAGCACAAATAATGTTTTTATGCGCATTTGTTACAATTAGACACTCAGGGAGCGGAGTTCTTTGTGCCGCTGTTCTCAAGGTTGACTCAGATTCACTATTTGCAGCGGCCTCCATGAACAGTCTGACACAAAACCAGTGTTTGAAGTAATTCACTGTTCTGCTGAGCTTTGGGGGACCTCCTCAACATTAAACTTCTTAAAAAAAAAAAATTAAATAGATTTTTAAACCCCCTTTCCTTTGCTTAGGCTACTTTAATTAATTTCCCAAAGGGGATTGTCCTCACTGGTAATTTCATTCCAGCATTATTTTGTAAGGCTTTCTTTTCTCCAGTTCTGTGTTCCTTTCCTTACTGATGTGTTGAACACCTCTGAACAACATCCTGTGAGAAGACTCTGTTCACGATGTCTCGTTTTGAGCGAGACTTCCTAGGAAATGGGATGGAATGGGCTGTTAAGTGCTTTTTCCTCATTTCCTTTAGGTTTGTTTTCAGTTTATTTCAAGCTGAACTGTCAGGTGACAAACGGGCAAAGATGGGGAGTATTATTTTATTTGGATTATATTAGAAATATCCCAACAGATACTGGAAATATTATTGAATTTTCTTAGTTCCCCAGCCCGACCCGAACCAGCCCAAGCCCGAGGGCCGCCAGATGACCCCGGTGAAGGGAGAGCCCCTGGGAGTGGTCTGTAACTGGCCTCCTGCCTTGGAAGCAGCTCTGCAGCGCTGGGGAACCACTCAAGCTAAATGTCCCTGTCTGACAGCACTGGATGTGACAGGAAAACCAGTTTATACCCTCACGTACGGTGAGTTGAGCCTCCGCCCTGCCTTCCCCTGCTCAGCTGCTCCCAAAGAGCAGCAGTGGAGAGAGCGCGGGGTTCGTGGGTTTAGAGGGGTTGCAAAAACCTTCCTGGTCTTTGAGAACATTGTAGACAGAGCAGCGTGACTGCAGATGGTAAAACCAGCCAGGATGTGATCTCTTCTCTTGTGCTGCGTGATCCAGAGCTGTGCAAGTCTCTGTTCTCTGTGTTCCAGGCAAACTGTGGAGCAGAAGTCTCAAGCTGGCCTACACCCTGCTTAATAAACTGGGGACCAAAAACGAGCCCGTGTTAAAACCTGGAGACAGGGTAATGACTCTGGGACTCTCTGCTTCTCGCTCTGGAGTAAAACGAGGGGTTTGGGGGCTGGAACTTAGCACAGACACCACAGCAAGACTCTAACCCCAGGGACAGGGCTGCTTGGGACAGAAACTGGCGTGAGTTTTCAGGGGTTCTGGCTCCTCTGTGAGGAGCTTCTTGGCTCTGGGCTTTGAAATGCATCTGAGAGGAGCACTGCAGCTCTGAGGGAAATGCAGGGTTTGACCTCTGTGTCTCGGCTGTGTGTGAACCTTCACGTGCCCGGGCACTGCGTGAGGAGCTCAGGCACATTCCATGCATTCTGTGGGAGGAAGAATGTGAAATAGCACCAAGTTTTCTGAGTTTTAGTCACTCTAGATCTGGATTTTGAAATTTTGACTTGTTTCAAGTGACAGCACACGTGTGTGGGTTGCAGGTAGCCCTTGTGTATCCCAATAACGACCCTGTGATGTTCATGGTGGCATTTTACGGCTGTCTGCTGGCAGAAGTGATCCCAGTGCCTATAGAGGTACCTCTTACCAGAAAGGTAACGTTGATGGAACTTGGAGGAGCAATGTGGGATGGAAACCGAGTCAGGCCATCAGCCTCTGACAGCGTTTCACAGCCCCCAGCTGCTGCCTGAGCAGCTCTGTACCAACAAGGACCTTTGGGAGCCTGGAATGGCATTTAAAAATGGAAAAACATATTGACCAGAGCTGTGCTGAGCAGCTGGAGACGGTCAATTCTCCTAAACGATGCAGTTTTCACTTCCTTATTGCAAAGAATTTATACAGAACCGATTATAGTGTGGGTCTGCCCCCTGGTTGATGGGAGGGGGCTCAATCCAGCCTTGCTGAGCTCTGCCAGGCTCTGACTTTGCTGGAGATGGAGGTGCTCAGTGTTCCCGAAGACTTCGAGGCACTTTTTGTAAATTATTTGCTCAACAAAGTGTTTTCTTCACCCTCACCACAATTTTTGCACTGTTGCCATATTATTGCCGTGTCAAGAACTGTGTGAAACTGTAGGGTTTCATAAGAGGAAACAAAAGCAAGAGGCTCATGGCAAACGTGATGGCACGAGAGGTGGCAATGAGCTGGGAGCCAGTCTGGGAACACTCAGGGACTCGCAGAGCTTTGATTCCATTCTCTGCACTGTGACAGACTGCTATAGCAACCAAATGCAAAATTAAAACTTCTCCAGTATTTGCCCAATCAGTTCCTGAGCGAGCCTCCTCGTTTTATCATTGCGCAACAGAAATTGGCTCCAGGGGATAGAGAGGTCTCGTTATTCCAGTGTAATTACATGTTTTGCTGGTTTTGCCTCCCGATTCCTCTTTGCAGCATCTGGGTTTCCATTAATGCCAGTAGATGGGGTGTGCTCCGTGCTTGGGTGCAAGGGCAGGAGCACTTGCTTTCCCTGGATTTCACATCCAGTGCGTTTTAATCTCGCCAGCGTCGCATTTCACGGGATCACAGGGTTGGAAGGGACCTTAGGGACCATCCAGTTCCATCCTTTGCCGTGGGCAGGGACACCTTCCACTAGCCCAAGTCTCTCCCGTTGTGGTTCTGTGATTCTGAGTGTGTGTGGGAATGGGTTGTTTTCTTCTTTTCCTTGCCTTAACGTTACCCCCCCGCCCCCAATTCCCAAAGCATTATCAAACCTTGGATTTTGGTAAGGGAAAGCTGGCTTCTGTCATCTTTGAACAGGAATGACTTCTCCCCTCTTCCCTCAGGATGCTGGTGGGCAGCAGATCGGCTTCCTGCTGGGGAGCTGTGGGATTGCTCTGGCCCTCACCACTGAAGTGTGTCTGAAAGGGCTCCCAAAAACCCAGAATGGAGAAATTGTGCAGTTTAAAGGTGAGTTGGCTATAGACTGGCTTTTGGTTGTACTTTTGCTGCAGCTGAACCGTCTGAAAGGAGCTGTCAGGACTCTGAAGGCGCTTGGGGGGCAAAGGGGCAGCTCCTGGTCCCATCACCAAAATGCTGTAGGATTTGTGGTTGTGGTGAGATCAGCCCATGTGTCTGACACAACTGCTCTGGTGGTTTGGGGGTCACAAGGAGCCACCTCCCAAGCCAGGGTTGTCCTCAGGTCCCTTCAGTGGCATTTGGCAGGTTCCAAGGCAGTTTTATTCACAATCTTTATTTAGGAATGCTGCAGGGATCTTCCCTGAGGAGAGGAAGTGCCTTGTTGCCCACTGAACTCCCTGATGAGAAACGAGATGAACCTTCTGGCTTGGTAGCTGGGCTTGGCTTGGAATTTTGCTTGTGTAACTGAACTTGGACAAATGATGGGGTTTAGTGTATTCTTGCAGAATATAAATCCCTCAATAAATAAACTGATATTAATGTACCGTTTAATTTTGGCTCCAGGTTGGCCCAGACTCAAATGGGTTGTGACAGATTCAAAATATCTCTCCAAATCTCCCAAGGACTGGCAGCCCAACATCTCAGCAGCAGGAACTGAGCCAGCATATATTGAGGTAAGTAGTGAATGGAGAATAGAAAGTACCTTCCGTGAGCTGAATTTAATGTTCTAATCACCAGAGAGAGAATAGTTGCACCTCACTCCTTTAAACTTCCCACTTTCCTGCCACTGAAACAAGTCTTTCACTGTGGACATCCTGCTGTGAAGCTTATTGTAGGTTTGAATCCCTTTGTGGCCTTGAGCAGTGCTTGGAATAAGTTGGAGAATTGTTTTTGTTCCAAAAAGTGAAGGATGGAGACAGCTGAGCTCTGAGAGGGTGCTTGATAACACACGTTTCTGACAGTGCTCGAGCCAGCAGCAGTTGGAATTCTCTGTTCTTCCTGGTAATGCTGATTTCTGTTTGACTTGCAGGGATTGCAGTGGTTTGAGTGGTAGTTTAATCCTGAAATTAACTCCTGGTTTGAGTGGTAGTTTAGCCATCCTGAAATTACAGATTGGCTTTCCAGTTTGTTACGGGAGCAGGAAGAGATGTGAGCAGCAGTAATAGTGAAATAAACACAAACACGTTCATTTTTACTCCCATCTCCACGGAGATTTTCCATGTGTGCTGCCACAATAACCATCTCCTCGGGTCTAAGCTTTGCTGATCCCGTCTTACGCGCAGATGGTTTTTGGGTTTGTCTCAGCAGCTTTAGAGAAAACTTTATTTTCATGTGGATTCCGTGATTTAACTTCCTTCCTGCGTGGGATCCAGAGCCCCCCCTGACTCTCTTCTCTCTTGTGCAGTACAAGACCAGCAAAGAGGGCAGTGTCATGGGTGTCACCGTGTCCCGCGTGGCCATGCTGGCTCACTGCCAGGCCTTGTCCCAGGCCTGCAACTACTCTGAAGGTGGGTGAGGGCACGGAACATCAAAGGAATGAAGGCTCGACATTGTTTTAAGTGGTTGCCTCTCGTATCTTTAGCAGCCGTCTCTGAGTAACCAGTATTTACTTTAAAAAATAAATAAAATTAAAAAGCGCGGATTAATTCTCCCCCAAAAGTGAAAACTAGCTGTGATGTTTTTCCGTCCAAAACTGCATCATTTTCACGGCCATAATGAAGAGGAATAAAAAGTGGGATTTGTGTCATGTCTGTGAAGTTACTGAGTCTGTTCTGGTGAACCAAAAGAGGAGCAAATGAATGAAAAATGGAGCATTTTACAACAAGCTCGAGTCCCCTCTCACTGTACTGATGGCCCATAGAAATGTCTTCCCAAACTTTTGTTGCTGATAGTGTGTAAATACCAAAGCTTCTGGGGCTGGGGCTGTTCTGGTCCTGTGAGGTTTTTTGGGTAACTCAGAAATGGAGATTGGAAGACGCTGGTGCCATTCCAGAGCGTTTTGCTGTAGGTTACGGTTTATTCTGGTCTGCCTTGTAAACCAAGCTGATTCCTACATCCGTGAGTGAAACTATTTATAGAGCTGTGGGTCATACTGCTTTAAAATGCAAGGTTTGCCTTGTAGAATCCATCACTTGAGCTCCCATCGCTGCTGAGAGTCAGGGCTTGAACGATGTTCTCCGGCTCCCCTTCCCTCCGCTGCTCGTGCGTAACGAGCTTCAGACCCTTCCTGTCCTGCTGACGGACGTTACAGGCTGGAATGTGATCCCCTTGCAGCTTTCTGGGTGCGTTCCTGCTCGGGAATGGATGAGCAGTTGTTGCTCTGCATGACAAGGAGCTCCGATCAGTAACACGTATATAACCGAGCAGGGCAGGTCTGACAGATCAGTGGCAGGTTCATCCGTGTGCAGATTCCAGCACCAGTGATGGGCGCAGCTGTGCTGGCACGTTGAGTTTGCCAACGACACCTTTCTTTTCCCAGGTGAAACGATAGTGAATGTGTTGGATTTTAAGAAGGATGCAGGGCTGTGGCATGGCATTCTCACGGTGAGTTGAAGCGTTCCAGAACTCTCTGTAATGAGAGATTAATGATTAGGATGGGATATTAGGAGACATTTCTTCCCTGTGAGGGTGGGCAGGCCCTGGCACAGGGTGACCAGAGAAGCTGGGGCTGCCCCTGGATCCCTGGAAGTGTCCAAGGCCAGGTTGGACGGGGTTTGGAGCAACCTGGGATAGTGGAAGGTGTCCCTGCCCATGGCAGGGGGTGGCACTGGATGGGCTTTGAGGTCCCTCCCAACCCAAACCATCCAGAATTCCATGATTCTGTGAAAACAGTAGCATTTGAGTCCATGGCTGAGGACCATTACCTGTTAAAACAACCATTTCTCTCCCTGCCAGATCTGCAGTTCTCTGGGGGAACGACAGAATCATCCTGACTAAACCTCTGTGAATTCATGATGGGGTGGAAGTTGATGGGGACTGAGGGTGACCCTTATTTCTGCTCGATGAAAGGTTTGTGACCCCTTTCCTAACAATCTTTTTCCTGCTTTTCAGAATGTAATGAACAAGCTGCACACTATCAGCGTGCCCTACTCTGTGATGAAAACCTGCCCTCTCTCGTGGGTGCAGAGGGTTCACGCCCACAAAGGTAACTCGGGATGATCCACAGCTTCATCTTGGAGTTCTCAGCATCCATGAGTGAGGGGCATTAAAATCTCAAACGCCTTAAATCCTTCTTGCTCTTCCATGGCAAATCTCGAGGGCCAAGTGTTTCACTGTTGTCCAAAGATACTCGATTTTTCTTCCGCAGTTGTAGATAGGATTTTCTAGATCCTCAGGCAGGGCTGGAGCTTGTGTTTCTAAGGCACTCAGCGAGAGATTTTAAGCCCCCAGTCATGCAGATACTTGTAAAACTCTTTGCATTGGTAACTTGCCAGAGGTTGGAACAGGAATTCTTGGGAGGACAGGGGACTTTGCCATTTATTTCTGTGCACTAATGCTGTGTGAATGGTGGGGAACATGATGGGGATCTTGCGACTCGGAGCTGGTTTCTTTTATGAAACCAAGAAAATGGTAGAGTGCAGCGAGAGCCCTGGATCCCTGGCCTCACTGAGGGCTTTCAGAAGGTGACAATGATTTACGGCCTTTGGAGGAGGAGCTGTGAGGATGACAGACCCTGGCTCAGGTGGTGGCAGTGGCCTGGATGCCACAGCAGATGCCGTTGTGTGTTGGGTTTGCTGTTACTGCAGTCTCAGTTATTTAAGGCTTCCTTGCTTAGGTGAGAATTTCCTCATGTGGGGGTCCCAGACTGTGTATCCGTATGAAAATAACTCCTGGAAAGCTTGGATTTGTCCTCAAGCGTTGTTTTTGTGTCGGTCGCAGCAAAAGTCGCTTTAGTGAAGTGTCGAGACTTGCACTGGGCCATGATGGCCCATCGGGACCAAAGAGACGTGAGCCTGAGCTCCCTGCGGATGCTGATCGTCACCGACGGCGCCAACCCCTGTGAGTGTCCCCAGCCCCTCTCCCGGGCCTCTCCCTGCAGTCCCCTGGGACCGGGATCAGCTCCCTCGGGAGCTGCTTCTGAGGAGGTCTCATTTGGGGCAGAGCTCTGGCTCGTGGTGCTTGGGCACAGGACAAGGGGTTTCGGGGCTGCCGTCCTGTGGGTTGTGAGAGATCCTGCGAAGCAGGAAAAGGGAGAGTTGGATGGGGAGCAATGTTTATAAAAGCGGAGAATTGTTCAGGCCGGAAAAGACCTTTAAGGCCATCGAATCCAACCCTTAACCGAGCACCGCGTTCACCGCTAAACCCTGTCCCCAAGTGCCACAACCACACATCCTTTAAATCCCTCCAGGGATGGTGATTCCACCACTGCTCTGGGCAGAATCCAATGTCTGAACATCCAGTCTGGGCTTCTTCCAGTGCCTGACCATCCTCTTGAGTGAGGAGATTTTCCTTAATATCCAACCTAAACCTCCCCAGCACAACTTGAGGCCGCTTCCTCCTGTAGTTTCCCAGATCCTCCTCCTGACCCTTCCTGTAGATGGGCATGAAATCAAATTCTGTGAAGTCCTAGTGGCATCTTTTCTTTCTTCCTAGGGTCTGTTTCCTCCTGTGATGCCTTCCTGAGCTTGTTTCAGAGCCACGGGCTCAAACCAGAGGCGATTTGTCCCTGTGCCACCTCCCCCGAAGCGATGACCGTTGCAATCCGGAGGTAACGGACTGAGTCATCCAGGCTAGGCTTTGTTCACACTTGGGTTGGTCATAGTTGATTTAAGCGTGTAATAAACTCCTCTGACATTTACTGTGTGTGCTCAGGTACTCAAGTCGCTGAGCTGTTAAACCTCCCTCCCGAGATCCGAGTGATTTCTGAGGTGTGTGGCAGCTCAGCAGTGCCTGAGCACTGCTTTTCCTGCTCCTGATTTCCACAGCTTTTGGGAGGTGTTCTGAATCTTGAGATGAGATTTGAGATCATTTGGACATGCTCATACTCTGTTTCTGTCCATTGCTGCCTTGTGTAAGAAACAGCCCTGCAATCACATGGCCTGGGAGCTGGGGTTTGCCATGGGGTGAGATAATGAGCTGGCAGAGCGGCTGCAGCGCCCAGGAACACAGTTCCTTAGGGATTGAAAACTCCCTTTGGGCGGGCGTCCCTGCTGCCATCACAGTTTGAAATGATTATGCAAAGCAGAGACACTGAATACACGTATTTCTGTTGACCATTTGAGTCTAATTCCAAGCCCGGGTGCCTGATTGAGTGTATTTATTGATTTTGTGTCCTTCCCAGGCCTGGAGTCCCCGGGGCCCCTTTGCCAGGCAGAGCCATCCTGTCCATGAACGGGCTGAGTTTCGGTGTGATTCGGGTCAACACTGAAGATAAAAACTCTGCTCTCACTGTCCAGGACGTCGGGCATGTGATGCCAGGAGGTAAAAACTGGCAGGAGGCTCATGTGAGACGCTTTTGGGGATGTTTTAGGAGCAGAACGGGCTAACGTTCTCTCCCGTATCAGCCTCGGTGTGGGAGAGGTGGGGCAGCGCCAGACTCAGTCATTTCTGTCACGATTAAATGTGTCAGTTCTCACACAGGGCAAAGCTTGGGAGCTGTTTTAACAAAGCCTGATTTGTCCTAGGCATGATGTGTATAGTGAAACCAGACGGGCCACCCCAGCTCTGTAAAACAGACGAGATTGGTGAAATCTGTGTGAGCTCCAGAGCAGGAGGAATGATGTACTATGGGCTGGCAGGGGTGACAAAGAATACTTTCGAGGTATGTCTAGCAGAACGCATCTTTCTTGCCCCATTTCCTGCGTAAAACTGGTGGCCTTGTATAACCCCGTGGGTCTGGAACTGAAGCCTTAATGTCATTTTTTAAAAATACGCACAAGGAAAGCTCCTTGCAGTTAGAGATACTCAGGATTCCCTCCATCAACGTCTCCCACGCTGCCAAAACAGCGGCTGTACCGAGGGTTCCGTCCCCTTCTCCTCTTCCCTTCACTCACATTAAGTGCAGTTCTTGGGGCGGGGAAGGTTTTCCCATCCTCAGCTGTCCTCCTTTGTGTTGCAGGTGATCCCGGTGAACTCGTCCGGCTCTCCGGTGGGGGAAGTGCCCTTCGTGCGCTCCGGCTTGCTGGGATTTGTTGGACCTGTACGTGAGGCACTTGGGAGCCTGCATTGCTCTGGCCTTCAGCGTGCCGGAGAAAAGCTTTTGGGGCGAGAGGATGCGTGAGAAGAGCTCGCTGTGAGTTCCTCACCGATGCCTTCTTGTCTTGCAGGGCAGTTTGGTGTTTGTGGTTGGGAAAATGGACGGATTGCTGACAGTGAGCGGGCGAAGGCACAACGCCGACGACATCGTGGCCACTGGACTGGCCGTGGAGTCAATAAAAACAGTTTACAGAGGAAGGTCAGCACAAGAAACCTTGTCCCTCCCCATAAGCTGCTGCGTGTAATAAAGTGAAACAGAAGCTTTAGTACTTTCTTGGATTTCTCTTTGGGTAGCTCAGTTAAAGTAAATATATTTTTGATTTAGGTAGTAATTGCCCTGGTCCTGCCCAACACAGATCGTTTTCCCACTATTCAGGCTGGTTTTTCATCAAGTCTGTGCTTTAGGGAAAGTCAAGTAATGAGATAAGTCAGCCACATGGAGAAATTAATTCTCTGTCTGTGCAGAGTTTTAGTCGTTAGCTGCTGGCTGCTGCAGCAAGGAAGAGTTTCATTAATGTCCAAAGATACTTGATTTTTATTTATCAGTTGTGGATATAATTTTCTAGATCCTCAGGCAGAGCTGGAGCTCATGTCTCTGAGACTTTGTGAGAGATTTTAAACCATCATGTAGGTGCCTTTAAATCTCCTTTCATTTGTGCTTTGCCAGAAGTTGGAACAGGAATGTGACAGCAGGTTGGGAGAACGGGGGACTGTGCCATGTGGAAATTTCATCAGAAAGTGGAATTAACCCCTTAAATACTTCCCAGTCTTTCCTTTTGACTCAATGTTAATTGTCTGATGCTTTTTCTCTTTGAAATTGTCTGATGCTTTTTCTGTTTTCATCAGACATTTTCTGATGTTTTTGCCCCACGGTTATTTTAACAAGTTCTGTCTTTAATCTCTCCTTGGCTTCCTGTTTCCAAGGAGTGAAACTGGAGTGTGGCTCTGCCCTTTTCCTTAGGATTGCCGTGTTCTCCGTGTCTGTGTTCTATGACGAGAGGATCGTGGTGGTGGCAGAGCAGAGGCCGGACGCCTCCGAGGAGGACAGTTTCCAGTGGATGAGTCGGGTGCTGCAGGTACAGCCAGGGGAAACTGTGCTGGTTTTGGGGTGTGGGCAGAGCAGAGGCCACAGGCATGGCCCTGATGGAGAGAGCCCAGGGATGGAGAGAGCCCAGGGATGGAGAGAGCCCAGGGATGGAGAGAGCCCAGGGATGGAGGGAGCCCAGGGATGGAGGGAGCCCAGGGATGGAGGGAGCCCAGGGATGGAGGGAGCCCAGGGATGGAGAGAGCCCAGGGATGGAGGGAGCCCGGGGATGGAGGGAGCCCGGGGATGGAGGGAGCCCAGGGATGGAGGGAGCCCAGGGATGGAGAGAGCCCAGGGATGGAGGTATCACGAGCTCTGTACCCCTCTTGGCACAGGGTGTTTGTGCAGGGTCGTGAGCTGGGTACATCTGCCGTGTCCAAGCTGTTCTGTGGTGTCCTGAGGGAGCTGGAGTGACAGGACAAGGGGAGTGGCTTCAAACTGAAAGAGGAGAAACTTTAAGTTAAATATTGGGAAGAAATTCCTCAACCAATCTGGGATTCCGTGAAGGTCCTGGGAGAGCAGAGGGGCTCTGGCAGTCACCTCTCAGAACTGCAAAGCAGATCCGTGCTCAAGCTTTGGGGTTCTGCTTTTAGTCTGGATCATGTGGAGCTCAGAGTTTGGCTTTAAAGCCGTCCTTTTCTTTGGAGATGCGTTTTCAGCAGGGACCAGGTGGGCAGGGAAGGGCCAGAACAGCTGAATGAGTGTGGTCCTAAAAGAATGAGTAGCAAGTACTTCCTTTGAGAGCTGCCTGCACTGCACGTGTGTCATTCCAGGAATGACATTCAGGGAGTGAAGTGTGCGAGCTGGGGTGGAAAATCAGGGAAGTACCTGGTGCTCTGAATAATGGATCAGATGCATGAATGCTGAGGCGGGCAGGAGGGAACAGAGTCTGGTGGTTCCGAGGAGACAGATGGATACAATCCCGAGATCAGAATCGTGTGATTCATCAGGCAACTGTGGGTATTTTGGGATTTTGGTCATGACAGATTTAAAAACGGATTTGGTGTGTATGAAATGGGCTCTAAAGGCAGGGATGTACCCAGCACTTCAGGCTCACTGCAGGACTCGCTGGTGGTGCAGAGGTGAAGTGGGATGTCAGTGATTGACTCGCTCCTCCGGCACCTTGTAAGTCCAGGGATTCGCCTTGCAGTACGTCAGTGCATCAGCAACAGCAGGCTGTGTCCAGCAGTGCCAGGAACTCCTCTGACCATCTCTCCTTTCTCTAGGCAATTGACAGCATTCACCAAGTGGGTGTTTACTGCCTTGCTCTCGTGCCAGCCAACACATTGCCAAAAACTCCGCTGGGAGGGATCCACATCTCCCAAACCAAACAGCACTTTCTGGAGGGCTCTCTGCACCCCTGCAACATCCTCATGTGCCCGCACACTTGTGTGACGAACTTGCCAAAGCCCAGGCAGAAACAGCCAGGTAACCTGAACCCCTTTTTGTTTGGTGTTGTTAAACTGGGGCTCAGTGCCTCAGCCCCAGGAACCCGGGTCATGTCCTCCTCCCTGTCCCACCTGCTGGGGACCGGAGCCTGTCTTGTGCCCTGTGGCTGGGGCGTGTTCCAGGCCTCTCTTTGCATGTGTTAGTCAGGAATTTTGATTCCCACCTTTGAACTCACTAGGATTCTCCCTCCTGATGAATAGAGACCAGCAGTGCCTGCTGAACTCCATCAGTGAGGCTTCATTCCCTCTCCTCTTGCATCCATGCCCAGGAGCGGTGGGATCCTGCAGAGACTCTCTGTACCTTTGCTCTGCTCCTTCCCAAGGTGCTGGTGTCTCTCCACAGGTGTGGGCCCTGCCTCTGTGATGGTGGGGAACCTGGTTGCTGGGAAGCGAATCGCTCAAGCCTCTGGGAGAGATCTGGGTCAAATAGAAGACAATGATTTAGTTAAAAAGGTAAATCAGTGCTTGTGACAGCTGGAGAATGGGAAGGAGTTTCCCCTCCAGGGGGGTGCAGAGCAGCGGTGGGAAGCACTGAAGGAGAAGGTGGTGTTGAATTCCTGCCTGTCTCTTCCAGCACCAGTTCCTGACAGAAGTGTTGCAGTGGAGAGCTCAAGCGACTCCTGACCACCCACTCTTCCTTTTACTGAATGCCAAGGTACAGTCAGTGCTGCGTTGTTGGGTTTTAGGGTCCACATGTTATCCCGTGCCAGCTGGAGAGTCTTTAAAATCTTTTGCCCTCCGCAGTGCCTCTCTTTAGCTTCTGTATCAGATTTTGCCCATAGATTTGTAGCTTAAAACTTGACCCTTTGACCCTGTAGGTCCCTTCAGCAAATGACTCTCACGGTTCGACGCTTCATTTTAAAACTGAGCGTGTTTGTAGGTCCCACTGGTTCCTGTATCAGTTAATGCTGTATCCCTGTTGAGTATATTCTGGCAAGGTTCTGGTGCAAGAAGACCTGAACTGACTCCCTGGAAGGTAGAATTTTCTAGAGCAGATCTAACTCCATCTCTGTCCTTTGATACTGTAGTGGATGAGTGGCTCACTGAGCGCCAGCAATCTTTAGGTAGAGATAACTCATAGCTGTAGCCTCCTGCTAGCCAGCAAGCTTGGGTTTATTTCACAGCAGCCAGTTTGTGTTGTGCCAGCCCCTGTTTCGAGCATTTTTGTCTCCTTTCAAGGGAACCACTGTGTGCACGGCCACCTGCCTTCAGCTGCACAAAAAGGCTGAGAGGATCGCGTCAGTGCTGTGTGACAAAGGCCATCTCAATGCAGGAGACAATGTGGTGCTTCTTTATCCTCCTGGTGAGTGAGTCCCACTGGAGAAATACAGCCTGGGCTTTCTTTGGAGTCTCACTGGGATCTGGAAATACAGGAAAGACACTCAGTGCTAGTGAGAGGTGCTCACTGGTGTGTCCTGACTGACTTTTGAGTCATTTAACACGTTGGATGTTCTTTTCCTGTGTGATGGAGATGCTTTCCTGTGTGGTTCCTTTGCTTTCCCCATCCCCTATCCCGAGCTTTCTCAGCTTCCTCGTGCTGCCCTTGGTGCTGGGCTGCTGATGTTGCCCACCTGTGCTGCGGAAGCGTCCCCCTTATCCCACGGGAGCGATGTCTGGAGGAGCAGCACTGCCCTGCTGTGCCCGGGGTGTCCCTCCCCAGTGTCCCCCGGTGCAGCTGTCGTGTCCTTGCAGGCATCGAGCTCATCACGGCCTTCTACGGCTGCCTGTACTCGGGCTGCGTCCCTGTCACCGTGCGCCCACCCCACGCCCAGAGCCTGGTGGCAACACTGCCCACAGTGAGGATGATCGTGGAGGTGAGTGACAGGGGTGGACAGGCTCTGGGGGTGACACACGTGTCACAGGGAGCGTGGGTGGAGTGGGGCTGGATTGGTCACGGGCTCCAGAGGTGACACAGAAGTCACGCTGACCGTGGCCGGAGCGCCGCTGCTTCAGCCTCGTGCTCCAGGGGTCACACAGTTGACCAACCTCATGCTGTCCGTGTGAGAGGGATCGAGGCACATCTTGGAGCTGAGGGGCAGTGGTCTCATTCATCAAATGCCAGAGAGAACCACCTCCTCGCAGACGGAGTGCCGGTGCTTTCTGAGAGCTACAAACATGATGTTGCCACCCAAAATTTCACCCTGACGCTTCTCATTGCTGGGGAAGTCCAAATCCTGCAGTTAAGTCACTTCCCAAGCCCAGTAACCAGGAGAGACCGTAGGGAAGAAAGCTGGATCTTGCTGTGTCACCTTCTCACCTGCTCTAGCAGTTCTGCCAGGGTCTGTGCAGGCTGGGCTGCACTGGGGGTTTAGTGAAGGGGAAGCAGAACAGAGCGTGCAAAAACCAGAGGAAGGAATTCAGGTTTGCTGAAAGAAATTGGCTGCAGGTGATAAAATAGTCTCTGAACACCAGCTCTTGCAGCGGCAGTGCTGCTGGGACACGCTCTTGTCTCTTGTTTCCATGAGTGTTCCTCTTTCCAGGTCAGCAAAGCCGCCTGTATCCTCACAACCCAGACCCTGATGAGGCTGCTCAAGTCCAGAGAGGCAGCTGGTGCTGTGGATGTGAAAACCTGGCCAACCATCATCGACACAGGTGAGCAGTTCCCTGGGCCAAGAGGCTCCTTGAAGTTCTGTGGAGGGGTGACCCGTGACTTCCAGAGGGACTGTCCCCCGTTTCATTGAGTGGCTCTTGAAAATTTGTTTGAATATTTACAAAAGCTATCCAAGGTGTGCCCTTGTTCACTGAGAACTCTCCTGTATTGAGCTGTGCGTGGGAAATGATTGCAGTGACAACAGTGATTGCTGGAGACAACTTTAATCTGCTTAAGACAAGGGCGAGTTGGTCTTTTCTCCCTTTTCCTGAGAATAGATAATTTTCTGTGTGGGAGCTTTGGCAAGAGCCTCGCCATACACTAGTCTGTCTCTTCTGGAAAGAGAATTAATAGAAAGCTTTATCCTCCATCTCTGGCATTCTAAAAGTTGTGTTCTCCTTTCAAATACCAGTTGAGTAACCAAAATCAACCCGTTTGTTCCTCTCTTGCACAGATGACTTGCCCAGGAAGCGGCCGGCCCAGATCTATAAGCCACCCACACCCGAAATGTTGGCATATCTAGATTTTAGTGTTTCCACAACAGGCATGCTCACGGGAGTAAAGGTATAGTAACGGGTTAGGAGATGGGCATTCGTGTCTTGTCTTTGCCTGACCTTCTGAGCCGCCTCCCCTTGACCTCCACCTCCAACCTGTAGCTTAAACAAAGACCCTGATTTTCGTCTCACAAAGCTGTGGGCTTCAGTTCACTGAGTTGGTTCTGCCGTGGAGGAAAACAGGTCTCCACAGTGGGATCAGGAATTCTGCTGCTGCTTCCCACTGGAGAGCTGCCTTGGGAGAGCAGCACAGCTCTGAGCTCCGCTGGCCTCCACCAAGAGCAGAATAGGGATGCAGTCAGAAAAAAGAGGATAAGAAACTAAAAAGGAAAGCCTTAGGTTGTTGTTGATGCTCATGTGTGTTTGGAGTCGGAATCCCAGGGTAGTTGGGGTTGGAAGGGACCTCTGGAGATGCCCCAGTACAAGGCAGGGTCACCTGGAGCAGGTGACACAGGAACGTGTCCAGGTGGGTTTGGAATGTCCCCGGAGAGGAGGAGTCCACGGCCACCCTGGGCAGCTGTTCCAGTGCTCTGCCACCTCCGAGGAGAGAAATTCCTCCTCATGTTGAGGTGGAACTCAAAACAGCTGCAGCTTCAAGTTGAACTGTTGGTGTCCCTGCTGGTGTCAGGGCTCTGCAGTCTCTGCATCTGCTGTGGAAGCTCAGGAAGCAAACCATGGGTTTTCCCTCACAACACCTCTCCATAAGCCGCCTTTGCTCTCAGCTGCCCGTGGTGGGGAATCCCTGGGTGGTGTCCTGGGCTTCCAGCAGCGTCCCCTGTGTTGCAGATGTCCCACGCTGCGGTCAGTGGCCTGTGCAGGGCCATCAAGCTCCAGTGTGAGCTCTACTCCTCCCGGCAGATTGCCATTTGTCTGGACCCCTACTGCGGGCTGGGATTTGTGCTCTGGTGCCTTTGCAGGTAGGACTTTCTGGGGGGAAAGGGGCAGATTAACTCGTGGCTGGTTATAAATGGGAAGTGGGTCCTTCTGGGTGTAATTACAGACGTGTTGCCATTACAAAATGACTTAATTTACAGTAAGGGGGGAGCTTGTCTTGGAAGTGACAACAACATGTTCCCTTTTGCTGCAGATTAGCAAGATGTTATCCCATCTTGATTATGTGTGTTTGTGCTGCCAAATGTTCCTGGCTTCAGAATGTTTCTCTTCCCTTTCTTCCTTGATTACATGTTGCAATAAGGGAGTTTTTGTTCTGCGTGGGGTTGAGCCAGTTCTCTTCCTTCGCTGTCAGTGTGTGTTTGTGTGTGGATAAATTGTTATTCTTGTACAGTAAGTTGCATTTTTAAAATGCTGCTGCTCCAGTTTGCCTCAGCTGCAGTCCCACAGCCTGCCCTTGGGCTAGCAGGAACGTGATGTGCAAATACAGTAAATATTAATTAAAGATAACTACAAGCTTCACTAAAATGTTTTCTCCCTTAATGTTCTTCACAGTGTGTATTCTGGACATCAGTCAATTTTAATTCCTCCTATGGAGCTGGAATCCAATCTTTTTCTCTGGTTATCTACTGTCAGCCAGTATAAAATAAGGGACACTTTCTGTTCCTATTCAGTCATGGAACTGTGTACAAAGGGACTTGGAAACCAAGTTGAAATGTTAAAGGTAAGAAATGTTTCCCGAGTGTCGTGTTACATGAATTAAGGAAACTCTGGTAGTAAAGCAAAGTGATACGATTGCCAAATACAAATTTTCCTGTCGCACAAGTCTCCAGGCCAGAGGTGCTCCAAAAGCAAATCTCCAAAAACTGCAGCCGCGGGAGAGGAGAGGATTGGGAAGGAGCAGGGGCTCTGGCAGTGCAGGGAGCACCTGTCAGGGAATTTCAGGGCAGCCCTGAGCAGGGAGGATCCCAGCGCTGCTCTGCAGCAGATTCCTTATGTAACAGTCTGCAGTGGAGGCTCAGACCAGCACATGATGGAAAGCACATGTCAGGAGAGCTGCTCCATGGAGGTGTGTTCTCCTTGGAGATGAGAGAAGGGAAAAAATAGCTCCATGACATGCCTGAGGTGGCTTTTTCCCTGGGGTTTCCCGGAACGGTGGCTCTGTGAGATCAAGGCTCAGCCTTGTTCTCTGGGTGGCACAGGGCTCTGCAGGTGCCTGGGCTGTGTCACCAGGTGAGCAGCATGTGGGAACTCCTGCCTGGTGCTGGTCAGGGCATTCACCATGGAAAGAATAATGGATTCAGGTCCCAGTGTTGTTGAAGAGTCAGTGCAATCCCAGCCGATGGCTTTGCTCTCCCTGGGTTTGATTTCCATCTGTATAGGTAGTGACTCAGAGGTGTAATCTCAGCTGAGCAGCTCTGCTGAGAGCCAGGGCAGAGGAGGCAGCACGGTCAGTGCATGTCTTGTTTTGGAGCACTGTCGGGGCATGTTTTGCTCTGGCTGCGTTTCCAGGCTCTGGTCAGACACAATTTATAGCTACAAATAGAACCGGAAACAGGGAGGTAACCTGGAACACGAGGACAGGGTTTATCCTGCATTTCCTGAGTAATTTCAAGGGGTAAGAAGCAAATGTAACTTCTTGAGAGGGGGCAGATGAACACCTGCAGCCCTTTGCCTCGTGTGTTGTCTGCAGGCCCGAGGCATTAACCTGTCCTGCGTGCGGACCTGCGTGGTGGTCGCAGAGGAACGGCCGCGGGTTTCCCTCACTCATTCCTTCTCCAAACTCTTCAAGGACATCGGGCTGTCGTCCCGAGCCGTGAGCACCACCTTTGGCTCACGGGTCAACGTGGCCATCTGTTTACAGGTAAGGCTTCCCAGGGCCCTTTGTTGTCACTGGCACCAGATTCCGGATTCCAGGCTCGGTTGTACTCCACACTCCCCGTCCGCACACGCTTCTGAAGCCCAACATCTGCCCTGCAGAGAACAGCTGGCACGAGATTTAAGCAGCTTCTCTCATTTTCAGCTGCCAAATCATATCACAGATGCTCAAAAACAAGTGAAACATGAATTAGAGCTGCTTATTCCCACATAAACAGCGCCTGGTTGCTCCAGGCTGGTGGCTGAGAGGGCTTGGGGTGTCTCCCACCTCCCCAAGGCTCCTTCCCACACAGGTGTTCCAGGAAGCCACCTGCTTCCTGAAGGGTTTCCCTTAGTGCAGCTGCAAAGGTGGGGGAATATGAGTAGGAATTCTGCTGTAAGGAACCCCTGGAAACGTTTCTGAGCTCAGGCAGAAGTTACCCTGACTGCTCTAAATACTTCAATGGTTTTCAAATATTAACTCCTCAGGGAACATCCGGGCCCGACCCCACCACGGTGTATGTAGACCTGAAATCCTTGAGACATGACAGGTACTGTAAGTTCACTTAAACCAATTTATTAACTGTATCAAATCCTGCAGTGGTGCTGAGTTTTCACACCGCTCCGGAGACTTCAGCTCTTTTTTTTTTCCCTGACAATGTTTTCTTTACCTTCAGAGTCCGTCTGGTGGAACGAGGAGCTCCGCAGAGCCTGCTGCTTTCCGAGTCTGGGAAGGTAAATCCATGTCTCTCCCCTTCCCACAGCCCTCGTGCTGCAGCTGGGAAGGACAGTCCCGTGGCCCGGGAGGGGGTGGCACTTGGTTACGCTGTCCCTCTGGAAAGCCAGTTCGATTTATAAGGAATCACCCGTTGATTTAGGAGCGTGTTTTGCTGGAACTATTGGGAGAATCGGCCCTGTTTGCAGTAAATGAACCCTACCAGAAGTGTGGGCTCTGGTATCCCTGAAACCAGCCTGTATTTGGGATTTACTGTAGCTCCTGCTCCCTCATGGCTTAACAGAAAGAGGTTTCCCAGTGGTTTTTTAACTGAATTCTTCAAAATCAAGGTCTAGCAACACGTACAGGCCCAGAGTTATCTTCCTGTGTGGCCCTGGAGCCAAGGAATACATCCATACCCTGGCCTTGCCTTGCTGTACCTGTCCTGGCCTGTTTTACCCCCGTTTGTGATGTCCGTGGGTGAAATCCTGCCCTGAACAAACAGCCTGTGTGTTTTTTTGTGCTGAAGATAATCCAGCAGGGATTGCACATTCCTTCTTTAGATTCTGCCTGGAGTCAAAGTGGTCATTGTCAATCCAGAGACAAAAGGGCCTCTGGGAGATTCTCACCTTGGGGAGGTAAGTGAAGGTTTTGCTCCTTGGGGACCTTTTCCTGCTGCTCCTTGGGCTTTCCTCTGCTGGGGGACAGTTTGGAGCTGTGATACAGGCCTTTTTAAGATGAATTATTGCTGGAGCATTCAGAATTTGGGTGTTATTTCACTGTCAAGTTTAGAGAAAACCCACTTGAAAAGAAGCTTGTTCCACCCTAAATCTTGCAAACTGGCTCCCAAATAGTATAATTTACATTTGGCTTTCCTTGTCTTGATTACACAATACAGTATATTGACCTGTGTTGATGGATTATTATCCAGTTTTGGACTTGACGTGTTAAAAATCCACAGTTTATTTGCTCGGTGAATCCTCAGCTGCAGTTACTGCAAGAGCAGATCTCAAGGTGCGTTTTTAAGATTCTACAGGATATTTGGAAGTTTGAGCCCAACGAAGACCATTTTCTTGATCCCAAAAATCACGGATAAAACCAGAACCTTCTTGTTGCAGCTCCTTTACCCGCCCCACCTTAGCACTGGGCAGATGCTGCGGGTGGGCAGTGTCGGGATCTGACCCTTTCCCCCTCCCCGCACAGATTTGGGTGAACAGTCCCCACACAGCCAGCGGCTACTACACCATCTACGACAACGAGACCCTTCAGGCCGATCACTTCAACACCCGCCTGAGCTTCGGGGACGCGGCACAGACGCTCTGGGCTCGCACGGGGTACCTGGGCTTCGTGCGGCGCACGGAGCTCACGGCGGCCAGCGGAGGTGGGGCCGGACACACCCCGCAGGGACCCGGGCAGCCTGGGCATTCCCGTGGGAATCTCACCAAGGGCTGCACTTGAGCTGCGGCAGCCCCCGGTGTTGATCCAGGCTGGGGATGAGCAGAGGGAGCAGCCCTGGGGAGAAGGGTTTTAGGTGCTGGTGGGGGAGAGCTGGACATGCCCCAGGAACCCCCCGAGCCTGGGCTGAGCCCCCAGTGTGGGCAGCAGGGGAGGGGGGCTCTGCCCCTCTCCAGTGAGACCCCACCTGCAGAGCTGGAGAAGAGAAGCTTTGGGTGATCGAATTGTGGCCGTCCAGTGCCTGAAGGAGCTGCAGGAAAGATGGAGAGAGACAATTTACAAGGGCTTGGAGTGCCAGGACAAGGGGGAATGGCTTCAAACTGCCAGAGGGCAGGGAGAGAGGGGATATTGGGAAGGAATTCCTCCCTGTGAGGGTGGGGAGGCCCTGGCACAGGGTGCCCAGAGAAGCTGCCCCTGGATCCCTGGCAGTGTCCCAGGCCAGGCTGGACAGGGCTTGGAGCACCCTGGGACAGCGGGAGGTGTCCCCACCCATGGCAGGGGGTGGGACTGGATGGGATTTAAGGTCCCTTCCAATGCAAACCATTCTGAGAGTCTTTAGCTTGTACAAGAGACAATTTGTTTTATCCAAATTCCGTTTATTACACCTCCTCTCCTCTCTCCCCAGAGCGCCACGATGCCCTGTACGTTGTGGGAGCACTGGATGAGACTTTGGAGCTGCGGGGGCTGCGGTACCACCCCATCGACATCGAGACCTCGGTGTCCCGAACGCACAGGAGCATTGCTGAATGGTAAAACAGTCCTGAGGAGTGGAGTCATCCTAGCCCAGCTGAAACGTAGCAGTTTAGGCAAAGATGCAAGGTTTTATCTGAAAAAAAAATGGGGAAATTGAGGGGGTTTTGTGTTGCCATCAGCAAGTCATGTGTTTCCCATCTGCAGATGAGAACAGACTTGGTGTTTTCTCACAAGCCTTAGTTCAACACAGAAATGATGATTTGCTTCTCTGGGGTGTGAAGAGCCATTTTTGAGTCGGGTTCCTGTGTCACACAGGTAGTGCTGAGATAGGTCTGATTTTTGTCACATCAGGACCAAGTCATGCTGGAGTTAGGTTGGAAATGCAGCCCAGAGCAGGTGGGAACCTCCATCTAAGGATAAAGAGCTGGAAACTTTGGATCTTCGTGGCAATAACTGGGTTTTGTGTTGTTTTTCCTTTGTCGTTCCAGTGCCGTGTTCACCTGGACCAACCTGCTGGTGGTGGTGGTGGAGCTGTGTGGCTGTGAGCAGGAGGCTCTGGATTTGGTTCCTCTGGTTACCAACGTGGTCCTGGAGGAGCATTACTTGATTGTGGGTGTGGTGGTGGTAGTGGATCCTGGAGTTATTCCCATCAATTCCCGGGGCGAGAAACAACGGATGCACCTCCGGGACAGTTTCCTGGCGGATCAGCTGGACCCCATTTACGTGGCCTACAACATGTGACGGGCAGAACTGCGGGACCACGGAGTGATGAGGGTGGTTATGGAAGTGAAGCTGGTGAAAATTACTAATACTTGATCTAAAGTTTGAAGTTGCTGCCACGTTCCCTCCCTCCCGCCCTGGGGGTTTCGGTCCCAGTGGGGCGAAGGAAACGTGGGAAGCAACAGCAAACGTTTGTAACCGTTTACTGAACCATGAGCTTTAGAGAACTGCAAAGTGGGAAAGTGTGGGAGCTACGAAATCCCCAAGGCCTTTACAGTAGTGTTACTTTTTCATCCGCTGTACATATTTGTATTTTTATCTAATCCTGGGTTAGGATTCTATAAGGGGAGGGTTTATTTAGTTAAGATAATAAACTATTAAGAAAAGGGTCACCAGAGTTCTGCAGTTCCCTACTCCGTGATCTCCTTTGCATCTGGAGCTGTTCGTACCACGGGATCACACAACTTATTGACAATTGTGCCATGACCAAATCAATAACTTACAGAATCAGAGTTACTTATTCATATAGAGATTTCTGGAATTTAAAAAGAATTTTGCCTATATTTTAAATATGTAAATATTATTATACATAATTCACTTAGATAGAAAATTAACTTGGCTAGCGAGGACAGCTGAAGGTTGATGTTTTTAAGGACAGGTGACTTTTGTGGTCCTCAGCATCCTGGCATTGGCTTAGACACAATGTGAGATGCTCCCACCTTCCCCAGGTTTCTGATTTCATTTGTGTCTTCGTTCTGGCCACAAGCGTGTAGAACCCTTTGGTTTTAAGGCGCATCTTTCTCCAAGAGGCTGAATTCAGCACGGAATTGGGTAGAAATGGCAGTGCAAGTCCCGAAAGGAACTGAGGGACAGCCCCTGCCTCATCCTGCGGCGCCAGGTGTGGAAAGGAAAAACATTCCTGAGGCTGACACACAGGGAAATTCCCTGCTTGTGCCATTCAGCTGGGATTCCTTCAGCTCCCTGTAGGCAGGGCAAGAACTGCTGTAAGCAGGCTTTAGTGGAAGCTGGGAGCAAACAGCTCAGCTTTCCTCAAAGCATTCCCCGGGGGAACGGGAGAATTCCAGGTTCAAGTCGGACGCAGTTTTTCTTTTACAGGAGGAGACTAATTCTGGCAAACATTGTCAAATAACGTTGTGCAAGTCGCTATCCCAGCCTTCCACATCCGGTGTCAGCTCCAGCCTTAGGGAATGGGAAGAAAGAGAAGCCTTAAAGCAGCAGGTAGAAGCTCTTCCTGCTGGGAAGCAGTTCCACACGGGCTGGGGGAGAGCTGGTGGTTGAGCTTTGACTCAAAAGAACCTTTTTTTATTTTTTAAAATTCTTCATCTTTTAACAACAATTAAACTTCTCTGGGTGCTAATATATGATTTTGGAAGCCTTGGGAGCTGCTACCAGATCCTGCAACAGGGTTTTTTGAGTCAGATGTGGTATACAGTGTAAATAAACTTTTCAAATGTTCCAGATTACCTCACGCAAAGTTTTTAGGCAGTTTTTAAAAGGTTTATGGTGTGGGCTTGGAAGATCCTGTGGCAGTTACTGGAGCAGAATCCAGTGGATCCACGAGTGAACCCCAGCTGTGTCCTTGAAAAGCTCCTGCTGCATCCTGGTAGTTCCTCACTGAAAACAGGAGCTTTAAAACTCAGATACGAAGTTTCAAATGATATTTTTGAAAAATATTTGGTGGGGGAATAGGAACTGGAAGTTTTGTGGCAGGTCTGGACTTAAGGTTCTTTGCAAACACTTCGGGTTTCAGGGGCACATTTTGGAACCTTTTTCTGTGTTTTCCACAGTATCAGCCAACACTGCAGAATATGCACAAAACCTTCAATATATTTAGTTTTAACAAATTGAACACAAAGTGGGGACAGTGGCAGGTGAAACTGTGACTAAAACAGTTGGTCCTGCAGCTTATTTCGGGTGTAAAGTGCACAAAGGTTGTTCTCCTTTTTCAGCCAGAAAATTCCTGTTATTCCGTGTTCTTTGTCACCATTTTTGTGTTTCCTGCACAGCCCAGGCCTGGCCAAGCAGCTTCACTCCAGTGTGACTTTTCCAGGGAAAACTGGTGGTCTTGAACCTTTTTCTTTACTCAAAGCTTTAGATAAATTGTTTCAACAAACACTTTTTTGTCCACTGAAGTGGCTTTTAGGTCCAATTCCAGGATTGTCTTTTATTTTTATTCATGATTTTTCACAAATAAAACAATGTGTGTTTGAATTCCATCAAACGCGGCAGATGGAATTCCTGAAATGGCATTTTTTGAATGTGACTGGATTGATCTTTTTTTTTATTTTATTTTCCTTATTTTTTGTTCGGATAGGTACTGATAGCTTCCTATGGTTTGAGGTTTTATCTTGCAAGTTTCCCGTGTGCTCCAAATCTCCCAGCACATTCCATTTCTGCGTGCTGGAGAAGTGCAGGACACAGCCCTGCCCGTGGAATGGGAGAACGTTCCAGGGACAAGGAGAAGCTGGTCAGTTTGGCTTCCCCGAGTGCTTTGTCCGTGTTTTGGCACAGTGCTGGAGAGGAGGAAGGATGGAGCCGGGACTCTGGAATCCCCAAATTCCACCTCCAGCTCTGCTCGGGGCTTGCCGTGAGCCTTCCGCAGGTCATTCCACCCCTTCCATTCCTTCTTCTGTAGCTGGGGATGATCTTTCCACTTTTTTTGGGAACAAAGCAAGATCCTTCGCTCCAGACACTGGCAGGTGGGCAGGGGCAGGGCTGGGTGCTTTTCCCAAAGAAACAGCCTCTCCCCCTGCTTTGACTCTGCAGCTGCTGGGGTTGCACAGGGCACATTATTCCTTTCTCTTGCCCCTCAGGTTCCAATTTAACAACTGCAGTGAAACTGAAAAACTGGGAATTCTTCCCACTGGACTAAAAGATTTTGTGTGTCTCACTGTTTCTGAACCTTCTCTGAGCAAACCCTGTGGGAGCAGGGCAGTTTTGTCCTGTTTTGTTAGAATTTGCACTTCGTTTCTGGTTTAAATCAATTCAGCTGTGTCCTACTAACTGTCCTAAAATAAGGTTATAAAAACGAGATCAATTTTAGCCCTAGATGCATTTTTTTTCCTTTTATTTCTGTCAACCTCTTTCTCATTGTCCAATCCAGACTCCGGCATTCTGTAATTATGTATAAAGGTTTTATTTATTTAAAATTAGATTAGTTACATTTTTAAATTTAACACCTGGCTGGACAGTGTCCCATTAACGCATTGATTGTGTTTCCTTTGTCTTGTGTTAATAAATATTGATGCCTGGTTGCTTGTTTAGTCCTTCCAGCTCTGTTTCCATGAAGGAATTTTATTTTTAAGGAAGGAAACGGGAGTTAAAACTGATCCTGGGAGGGATTTACAAGAGGGAGGACTTGTAAGTATCTTATATTTTGTCAGTGGTATCGAGAAGTGTTGGAGCTCTGAGGGTGGGAAGGAGCTACGCTGGGCAGTGTCCTGCACCTGTAGCTTTGGGAATCTGAGTTTCTGGGGATCAGAGGAGGGAATGGAGCTTCGGAAGGGGTTGGAGCACAAGGAGAAGGGTCTGGAGAACTCCCGAGGGAGCTGGGAAAGGGGCTCAGCCTGGAGCAAAGGAGGCTCAGGGGGGACCTTGTGGCTCTGCACAACTCCCTGACAGGAGGGGGCAGCCGGGGGGGTCGGGCTCTGCTCCCAGGGAACAGGGACAGGAGGAGAGGGAACGGCCTCAGGCTGGGCCAGGGGAGGCTCAGGTGGGACATCAGCAGGAATTTCCTCATGGAAAGGGTGGTCAGGCCTTGGCAGGGGCTGCCCAGGGAGGTTTGGAGGTGTCCAAGGAAGGACTGGACGTGGCACTCAGTGCTCTGGTCTGGGTGGCAAGGTTGCTGGGGATCAGTAGCAGCTTGGACTCCATGGTCTTGGAGGGATTTTCCAACCTCAGGAGTTCTGGGATCCTATGAAAATCAGGGGCAAGGTTCCTGTTCCTAGGGCTGCTTGGCTGCAGTTTGTGCTTTACAGGGAATGCTGAATTTCCTGTGATCCCCAGTGATGGCTGAGGAACTGTCCCATGAAGGGGGTCACTGACTGGATCCCAAAAACTTTCTCTGAGCCTAAAACCTGCTGTGGAATAATCCCGAGAGGGGCCCAAACCCGTCACCCGCTGCTTCCTTAAAACCCCTCACTGCCTCCCCTCCGCCCACCCGTGAGGAATCGCGGCCACAGTCCTGCCCCGTCCCAGCCACCTTCGCCCCCTGCTCCGCCCGGAGCGCCCCGTGCCCGCTCGACATTCCCGCTCCCGGCGCAGCTGTTCCCGGGATCACCGGGCGGGAGCGGCAGCTGCAGCGCGGGCCCGGCCGGGACGTGCCGTTCGCGGGGTAAAACCCGGCCGCACTGCCCTTTGCCCAGGTTGGGCGCGCTATTCACCGCGCGGGGGCCTGGAATATCGGGAATATCGGGAATATCGTGATTTTCCCGGCGGAGATCGCGATCTCGACCCCAGAGCGCGGATTCGCGCCCGCGCTGCGCCGCTCCCACCGGCGGCGGCGCTGTTCCCGCGCCGTGCCCGGCAGCGGCGCTCTGCCCTTTCCTCTCTGTGGTGCGGCCGGGCGGGGCCGGCTCCAGGCGGCCGCTCTAGCCCGGCGCCCGCGCGCTCCGCGCCGCTG
>VZTD01000320.1:324071-342529 GCA_013397725.1 Rhagologus leucostigma
GGCCCCGCGGCTCCAGCCGGTCCCGGCCAGCGGTGGCTGCGTCCCCGAGCCCTGCCCGGTGACAAACTCAGCTTTATCGCTAACTAAACCGCCGTTAATGGGCGTCGTTACCTGTTTTCTCTGAATTTTGTCCCAGACCCGTGTCTGAGCCCTGGCTTCCAGTGCTCAGTGAAGATCGGGTGGATCCAGGGCGGCGGGATATAAATGATCTCTGGGCTGTTTTTCTCTCACAACCATCAGATCCCTGATGCGAATAGAATATTGACATTTTTAGGCTGCAGCGTTTATTTCTGAAGCTCCTGTCAGGGGATGTTCCTGTACAGGCTGATGCTGGGCAGGGGGGAGTGGGAGAAAATCTATGAGGAAAGTGCTTCTGGAGTTTTAAGGAATAACTTGGTGTGTTTGTGACACGGAATCTGGAGCAGTGACTGGGCACGTTGACTCGAGACTGCTCACTTGCTTTCTGGCACATCTGGTAGGATGTGCTGCCCTTTACTCTGTCTTTTACTGATTTCTGGGGGGAAAAATGGAGTTCTGTCAGTTTCCTGAGGGAACAAATTTTCTCCAAGTGTCTTAATTGCAAAATTCGGTAAATAATGTTTTTACTGCTCAAAGCAGCTGATTTTGAGGACCTCAAATTCCCCCAGATTACTTAAGTATCGTTTAAGAAAATGTTTTGAAATCCCTTTCTACAATTTTAAAATGTCAGATTTTGACTCCTGTCACTATTTGAGGATAAAATTCTGTGTCCAATATTCCTTGATTTCTGACTTTATAAAAAATGTAATCGATTGGCTCTTACAATATTTCAGTGATGAAACATCGTTCAGACCCTTCCTCTACTCGGTTTGAAAGGGCAAAACAGAAGTTGGTTTCTTGCTCTGATGCTCTCTGTAGCATTTTAGGGAATTTACAGAATCAGGGAATTAGTGAAAGTTGTGGGAATGGGTTTTCTTTTTTTAATTAACGCTCCTTGGGCATGTCAGGTGTTTCTGGGGGGTTTGCGTGGTGGTTCGTGCACACTGAGGCCCGTGGTGTTTGGAGGGTGTCCGTGAATTTTGGGGTGGGAAATGAAACGTGCCCTGATGAGCTGTGACGTTCCTGTTTATGTTTGAAAGGAAGGTGGGTTTGAGGCTCCCGTTTGAAGTGGGATGAGTTTCCTTGGCTGGAGGGGGATGATGCCCAGAATTTTAGGAGTCCTTAAAGCAAATTTCGTGAGCTGCTGTTGCAAAATCCTTTCAGTTAAATGACTTTTGAGGTGGAGCAGCTGCGTGGAGACTTCGGGTTTACTGTGAAAATTGTCACCCTTACCTGTCTGGTTATAAAAAAGTGGTGTTTGTACAGATTGGGACAATAATCATTCTCTGGACAATAAAGCCTTGGGTGTTGCTCCTCCTGTCAGTGCTCTGTGACAGCAAAATTCTTCCTTCACCCCAAACAGAGCACCTGCTTTCAGCTAAATCAATTAAATTCAGCTGTCGGAGCAGTTTTACCCAGGGGGTGACTGTGCTCAGGTATTATTATCCTTTTTTGGTGCTTCTTGTCAGAGCTCGAGACCTGCAGGTTGAGGTTTTTCCTTAAAACTTCTCTCTTCAGACAGGGAGATGCCAATCTCTGTCTCGGGTGCTCAAAGGAGGCCATTCCAGGGGGAAATTCCTGGTTTTCCAGCTAAGTAAAGTTAAAGGCATGTGAGTCTTGTGTGACACTCACGTCCCCAGAGGGTGCGAGGTGCAGGAGGAATTTCTGTCTTGTTGCAATCCTTGCTAAATCTTTTTATTGATTGATGTTGGATGAATAATTAAATATTCCAGAGCAAGCAGAGATGAATTAAACTCAAAACTCATATTTCTAATGGAAAATACTTTTATTCCTGTAAGCACAACTTCACACCAGTGAGAGGAAGATCAGCAAAACCCTCAGTGCTTTCTCCCCGCGGTGTTTATTTTGGGTGATTTTATTGGTTTCGTTGTTTCTTGCAGGCTGTTTTGAGTCTTTCATGGGGACAGTAAGGCAGAGAAACTGATAGCAGAGAGCAGGGAGGGCAGGCTGTGGTTTAGCACTACAGAAATGAATGGGGGTTTCCGTAGCACTGGAAATTTATTGTCATTTTTGCTGCTGCCTGGATTTCGGTTTTGAGGGGCCCTGCTTACCTGGGACACTTTGCAGGGTGCAAAATGTAAACTTTCCTTTATAAAAGCTAAAACTGCGTTTGAGGACAGACAAAGTTGCGTCCACTGCACGTTTGTCATTAATTCTGCTCATAATCTTGAGGTGGTTGATGTTTGCAGCCACGAGGGTGTTGGGAAGCTGCATCATTTGCTGGGGAAAGTTTGGTCTGTGCTGTAAGGGACACACGGAATCATGGATTGGTTGGGGTTGGAAGAGACCTTAAAGGACATCTCATTCCACCCCCTGCCACGGGCAGAGACACCTCCCACTATCCCAGGCTGCTCCAAGCCCCGTCCAGCCTGGCCTTGGACACTTCCAGGGATCCAGGGGCAGCCTCAGCTTCTCTGGGCAGCTGTGCCGGGGCCTCCTCACCCTCACAGGGAGGAATTTCTTCCCAGTATCTCATCTTATCCTGCCATCTGTCAGTGTGAAGCCATTTCCCCTTTTCTTGTCACTCCAGGCCCTTGTAAATGGTCTCTCTCTATCTTTCCTGCAGCTCCTTCAAGGTACTGGAAAGGCACAATTAGGTAACCCCGAAGCTTCTCTTTTCCAGGCCGAACAATCCCAATTCTCCGAGCCTTTCCTCACAGCAGAGCTGCTCCATCAGTCATGGTTTCTTGTATCACCCAGCCACCAGTTTTCTCCCTACAAAGCCCTGATTTAGTGACTTATCTGGGGAGTCCTGCAGCGGGACCCCTCAGAGCAGTGAGGGTGCAGGAGCAGGACTCTGCTCTTGGTTGACTCTTCCCCCTCGGAGCGTTCACTGGGCTGCGTGCTGTGGTTCGGCTCAGCAGGGAAAAATCAATGACTCACATTTCCACAGAAAGAAATGTAATTTCCAGTCTCATAGCAACTGTCCTTTCAACACTTTCAAACCTTCTGTGACAAAATGTTTAGCACTCACCCATCAGCTTTTAATGCTCCAGGCTGGTCCGCCCACTCCCCCCAGCTGAAACCTGCATTTGTGCATCCCTGAATCCCCCAGAACCCGAGGGGGGATGCTGGCAAGACGTTGAACGGTTAAATATAAAATCTTAGACATGAGAGAAGTGTTGCTGACTGCATTACATCAAGACAGAGTGACTCTGGCAGGGCTTAAAATTCAAAACTGTGTTCTCTTCACTTTGATTTGAGTCCTTGGTTTGTTTTTATACACCTTCAGATAGTTTAAAATAGGTTTGGCTGGTGGCTTGGCTAAAATATTTTTGGAAATTATCTTACTTAGAGAAAGATACTCTTTAGTATAAAGAATCTTGGTTTTCTTCCTGGATCTTCTTTCAAACTGAAAGAGAGCAGGGTTAGATGGGATATTAGGAATTGGATATTAATGGGATTGTAATAGGATGGTGAGGCCCTGGCACAGGGTGCCCACAGAAGCTGGGGCTGCCCCTGGATCCCTGGCAGTGTCCAAGGCCAGGCTGGACGGGGCTTGGAGCAGCCTGGGATAGTGGGAGGTGTCCCTGCACGTGGCAGGGGGTGGGACTGAGTGGGCTTTAAGGTCCCTCCCAACCCAATCCATGATTCCATGATTCCATGTGTCCCTTACAGCACAGACAGGTGCTGTTCCTATTCCCAGCTGGGGCTCCTGCTGTTCCCAGGCCTCAGGAGGTGACCCCAGGTGTGAGGCTTCACCTGCCCCAAGCCACAGGGATGAGCAGGGCAAGGTCCCACCGTGTCCCTCCCCACAGGTCCCCTTGAGGAGGCACAGAAGGACTCGGGGTGTTGATGGGAAGTGACAAAAATCTGGGCTGTGCCTTAAAAATGGCGACATTGGAGGGCAAAGAGCTCATTACACATGTCCAAATGAGACCACAATAATCAGGCACTGAGGATATAAAACACTGGTGGAACTGGGCACCTGTCTGCTGTCCAAATTCGTTACTAACTGGATTTAACTGGTTTTCTCGTAGCTGATGATGGAAGAGGTGCACAAGGGCGGCAGCAGCAGCTCTGTTACGTCCCAGCCCTCAGCCGTACAAGGTACAACCCTCCAGGCAGCTCAGCTCTCTCATATTGCTCAACAGGTAAAGCCTGGGCTGGATCTCAGCAAACATTTCAGGGAGTTCGGAGCCCATTTTTATGTGCTACAAACTATAGATCCATTCTTAGACGCACACGGAGAAGAAAAAAACAGAAAGAGGCTAAGAAAAATGAGTTTGTTTGATGGTGCATGACATAAAATTAACTTAAAAGTGTTAAAAAGCTAATTTTTGTGTTTGTACAATGCAGAAGTGCAGCCCAGATTTGGGGTTAGTCGACCACAGGAGCTGCTCAGGAATAAAATGAGGGCCTGGTTTCATTTTTTCCTTAGAAAAAGTATTTCCAGCTCCTTTTGTAGTAGCAGCAATCCTCGGCACTCAGCACCATGGAAACACTTGGATTTTAGCCCAACATGAACATATTTAATATAATAAACCATATGAAGTTGAAAATTTGAGATTCTTCCTGTAAGGTAACATCCCTGTCAGAGCTTTAACCTGAATCCCTTAGGCCTGGTGAAAGAATGAATCCTTCCAGGAGGGTTTTCCTGGGAAAAAGCAATGTTTTGCAGCTCATCCACTGTTTACCCTGTGGAGGCAATTGGGATGTTGATGCAGAATTTAGATAGAGGAGAGGAGAGGATATCAGCAGGTGTCCTGGGGTTTGTTTCCAGGCTGGTTTCCTGATCTGTTTTTATGTAAAGTTCTGATTGTCCCTTAATATTGCGAGTTACGATAACAAAAGTAGCATTAAGTGGAAATTCAGCTGTGTGTGTGTATTTTAATGATCCCTTCATCTTCTCATGTATTTCAGATTAATAAAAGTAGTGAAGAAATTTGACGAGGAAAGGGGTTCTTTACTTACGATCTACATGTATAACTTGTATTATTTTTGTTTTGTGAACCTATGGAAATGTGAACAATGTAAATTGAATTAAAGTGCGAAGACTCATGCGAGTCCAACATCAAAACTACAAACCCTCTAGGAAGTTCAAGCATTTTCATGTTTTTAATATGTTACATAATATCACATATTTGATTATGTGACACAATGCCACATTTGATTTTTCTCCAACCAAAGGAAATAACAAACTGTTTCAGCCTTTTTCATATGCAAATAATGTCTCAAAAATGTGCATCTTTAAAGGTACTTTTGTGACTTAATTAGAGTTAAAATAAGCTGCTAATGCCAGTTCTCCACCAGTTTTCCTACACGTGTTGCACTTCCTGAGTCCTGTGGCACAAAGGTTTCACTGATGGTTTTTGGTCTGTTGTAGATGTCTCTCAGAGGTTCTGCTCCCCTCACAGTCGTTCAGCTTCCTGGAGAGCAAGTCCAGGTCCAGGGAGTCATTCAGACAGCTCAGTCCTCCTCTGTGATCCACTCCCCTCAGGTGCAAACCGTGCAGGTAACTCCAGAATGGCTTTAAATACCCCGAATCTGCAGTTATGTAGGTGAGAAGATGTGAAAAGCTGCGCAGAGGCTTCTCTGACTCAGCTGCCTTTGTGCCCTGCTGTAAGAGACAGTGAGCAATCCAAGGACAGTCCTGTGGGATACAACATCCCTCATTTGGGCTTGAAATTACTCCTCGTGGGAAGTCACTTTCGGAGTCGACATGAAACCATTTGATGTTGCCTCCTTTTATTAAAAAATCCAATCCACAGCTGCGTAGTTGGTGCCTTGGCAGACAGTCAGGTGGGGTCTGACACCCAAAGGAGGGGAGTGGGGAATAACAGAATAATTCAGTGGTGGATTAAAATGAGTGTTTGGGAAAGGTGGAGCATGAAGGGGAGTGAGCTGCTGGGTGCTCTCTCATGCTGTAACTCCCTTTCGGTGGTACCCAAGTCTCTGCTTGTGTCTCTTACTCACTTGCCGTGTGATTTTTGTAAGAGGAGTCCCTTCTGAGAGGTACCCAGGGAGTTCCAGTGAGTCTGTTCCTGCTCCACTCAGGCCCTGCTGCAGAGTCCTTGGGGACCTGGAGTTCCACTGGGAAACCACTGCCCTGGCAGCCGGGCGAGGGAGGAGATGCCCTAAAACCCGGGAATTTGTCCCCGATCCTTGTCCCACACTCCTCTCCTCATAGCACACTAAACTGATAAGCCATGAGAAGCAAACCTGGAAGCGATTGTCAGCTGTCACTGCTGTAACATCAGAGCAGGGAGAGGAGAACATGTGTCACTGCTGAAAGCAGTCAAGCATCTGCATTGGCTGCTTGTTGGTGCTCGTGTCTCTGTTAGTCTCTTTCCTTTTCCTTCCCCCTGGTTGCACAGTCCCCACTGACTGGATTCATTGCTTTTCTGTAATTTATGAACATTGTGGCTATGTTGAGGGGGAAAAAAGTACAACACGAGCAGGTTTTTTTCCCTGCTGATCATAGGCTGCTCTGTCTCTGGAGTTCAGCGAGAGGCTTTTCCCAGAGCTCTCTGCATTCCTCTGGACTCTGTTACTGGCACACCGATAAGAACAAACAAATGTTTTGTTCGCTAATAAGGAGCATCAGAGACAAAATAATACTTGGAACTGGATGAGCACACCGTGGAATAAAGAAAATTGTAGATAGTACTTTGCATATTTGCTCCCTAATATGCCTCTTCCTTAATTATTATTTTCATTAGACTTTTACATTCTCACCAACAAACCCCACTGCTCCTCTTCTACATAAAAGATTTCAGGTGCTTTCTGTGTTTGTCCTATACATCACTGGTGTTCCTGTTCCCTTTCTCACCAGGTATCTTCCTTGTCTGAGAGTGAGGATTCTCAGGACTCCTCAGACAGCATTGGCTCCTCACAGAAGGCTCGAGGCATCTTGGCTCGTCGTCCGTCGTACCGGTACGGGTGTGATGCGCTTGGTGTTTTTACTTGAAACCAAAACAGCCTCTTCCCATGGTCTTCAATATTCTGCTGCCCTCCAGGTTGTTTCCTTTCCCTTGAAACACGCAATGAATCTGTTCACGCACTGGACATCCTGAGCCATCATTGCTGTGAGGAAACTTTGACTCCACTGACTGGAGATTGGCCTCAGCAGGATTTTGTACAGGGCAAAATGTTCACCAGCTGTAATTTTACTCGGTTGTATCATTTTACTGAAGTGAGGAGTTGTAGTCAAATGTCAAACTCCTCTTTTCACAGAAAAATTTTGAAAGATCTTTCCTCCGAAGACACACGGGATAGAAAAGGAGATGAGGAAAGTCCTGGGGTCTCCACTGTCACCTCCATGTCTGTTCCCACGCCCATCTACCAGACAAGCACTGGACAGTACAGTACGTTACCCAAAATATTGTCACAGTTTTTATTCAACTTGCCTCAGAATACAGATTTTGTTAAATATTTGAGTGAGATGAAGGACAAAAGTTGGTTATTATCTAGTAGTCAATAAAGTTAGTACATAGAACTGGTATCTACAGACTTCAGATAAACTCAGTGCTTTGTAATTTTAATTTTTGCACATTAAGACATTTAAGGGTGCTGGTATGAAGCACACAGCAGTGTTCTTTGCTGGATTTAACCCAAAATGTCAGTGAAGGCACACACACCTATATATGCATATATAATAGACCACACTAAAAGGCTCCTGTGGTATCAGGGAGGTACAAAAAATTAGGATTTGTTCCTTCGATGTTACCACTTGGTGTTCGTGGTGCTTCACACCTGCTCCTCTCCATCCTGTGAGGGTGGGGAGGCCCTGGCACAGGGTGCCCAGAGAAGCTGGGGCTGCCCCTGGATCCCTGGCAGTGTCCAAGGCCAGGCTGGACAGGGCTTGGAGCAACCTGGGGGTGTGGAAGGTGTCCCTGCCCATGGCAGGGGTGGGACTGGATGGGATTTAAGGTCCTTCCCAACCCAAGCCATTCCAGGATGCTGTGATTTACCTGTATTTTATACTGTACAGCTACAAATCCTCTTGTCCGTGTGCCTTCCCTCACAGTCGCCATCGCAGCCAACGGGCTGCAGCTGGCGGGGCCAGGGGCGGACGGGGTGCAGGGGCTTCAGACACTGACCATGGCCAACGCCGGCGGCTCCCAGCCCGGGACCACCATCCTGCAGTACGCCCAGACCTCGGATGGGCAGCAGATCCTGGTGCCCAGCAACCAAGTGGTGGTGCAGAGTGAGTACCCCCTGGGGACGTGGTTACACCCCTGTCACCGCGAGCGTCACCTGCTAACGCTGCCCCGTTTGGTGTCCCCTAGCTGCCTCTGGAGACATGCAAACCTACCAGATCCGCACCACGCCCACCACCTCCTCCCTGCCCCAGACCGTGGTGATGACGTCCCCCGTCACTCTGACGTCGCAGACGAGCAAGACGGATGATCCACAGCTGAAACGAGAGATCAGGCTGATGAAGAACAGGTACGTGAGTGCACCTGAGCCGCTCGGGTTGGTGAGTTTAATGTGCTGAGATTGTGGAAAAGACTTCCAGGATCATAAAGGCCAACCTGTGAAAGGTCTCCACCAGAGCACTGAGTGCCACATCCAGTCCAGCACTGACACCTCCAGGGATGGGGGCTCCACCACCTCCCTGGGCAGCCCCTTCCAATGCCTGACCACCCTTTCCATGGAAAAATTCCTCCCGATGTCCCACCTGAACCTCCCCTGGCACATCCTGAGGCCGTTTGCTCTTGTCCTGTCCCTGTTCCCTGGGAGCAGAGCCCAGCCCTCCCCAGCTGCCCCTCCTGTCAGGGAGTTGTGGAGAGGGAGAAGGTCCCCCTGGAGCCTCCTTTTCTCCAGGCTGAGCCCCCCCAGCTCCCTCAGGAATTCTCCAGACCCTTCTCCTGCTGCTCCAGCCCCTTCCCTAGCTCCATTCCCAGCTCTGGATATGCTCCAGCCCATCCGTATTTCTCTTGCAGTGAGGGTCCAGAACTGGAGGGGCCTCAAAGGTGTCCAGCACAGGGGGGCAACCCCTGCCCTGCTCCTGTGCCACACCATGGCTGGTACAGCCCAGGTGCCCTTGGCCTCCTTCCCCACCTGAGCGCACCTGGGCTTGTGGGAGATTGTGACCCAAACATGGGAAATTGTGACCCAGACATGCTCCCTTGAGTCTCACAGTGTGGAGAAACCAAAACTGGGTTTCCCCTGCAGATTGGCTGCCATGTGTGTTACCAGATCCTGCTGCATTTCCTGCTCTCCACGGGCAGTTTTGGCTTGGTTTTGTTCCTCCCTGCAGTTCCAGCTCTCTCGTCAGTATTGTGACGTTCAGAAAATAGATCTCACCTCTAAAATAAAGAACTCTGCTTGTCTGTTGCAGAGAAGCTGCCCGGGAATGCCGTAGGAAGAAGAAGGAGTATGTGAAATGTTTGGAAAATCGAGTGGCGGTCCTGGAAAATCAGAACAAAACTCTAATTGAAGAGCTAAAAACTTTGAAAGATCTTTACTGTCATAAAAGTGTGTAAGAAGAGAAGGTAAAAACCTTTGAGGACTGGTGAAATATCAGAGGAGAATTTTTTTTTTTATACTGAATTTTTTTAACTAGATGAAAGGTCAAAAATGAAACTTTTCTACCTAGATTTCACAGCTCAAAGACTCTATAGATTTTCTTTACAACATGTTGGTGACAAAGTACAAACAGGAAACAAGAAAACCTCACCAAAATTCCTGCTGGCACAACTGGAAACTGATAAATTCAAGATTGCAGCTACAGCGAAAGGACAGTCACGTGTGGCGAGGCAGGTGATGAGAGTTTCTTTGAAAATTCCTATGAATACCTCTAATAAGGGAGGCAAAATTTGGTTACAAAGAAAACGTGGATGAAACGGAATCCTTGCCATAGCTGACATTATTAGTAACGTTTATAACCAGTGTATGTTTTGATTTCTTACTCTTTTTCAAGCCTTTTTCCTTCAGTTATTTGTCTGTAAATATTTTTATTTTAACCTGTAAGTTGGTATTTACAGGTGCAGATGATAAAAAAGCTGATACTTTGCTCGAGGTATAAATTATGTTTTTACTCTTTCTCAGATGACAATTTAAAAAGTTGGGATGATTTTTTTCCATGTTTGCCGTGTTTGTCAGATTGGGGAAGGATCTGCAGAAGGTAGCGAGAGGCCTGGTCCTGGAAATGTCTGAGGCACAGAAAATTGTGTTGATTTGCTAAGAGAATTCAACACATCAATGATTTTAAAGCACAGTGTGAGGGACAAGGACTGGTGACAAAAGTTCTGAAGAATTTCTGAGATTAAACTATTGAAAGTTTTTAATTTCGCAGGAGTTTGTTCTTAGTTCTGGGCATGAGAAACATCAATCATTGAAAATTAAATTTTGTGCTGATCATATCTACAATTAAACACTCAGTGCTTGTCCTGGCCAGGGATTCTCCTGGGCTTTGGAACATGAAACCAAATAGAAGAAAAATGATGTAGTGAAAAATGGAAGATCTATACCAAAGGGTTACGAGGTTCTAATCTCTGGTTTATTGCTGGAAGTAGTGCAAAATTACAATTTCCAGCCTAATTTTGTAAGGTAGGAGCTATTTTGCAAAGTAACGGTGTCTTTGTAAGCAAATACTATATTGCAAACGGGGAGATGGTTGGTATATTTTGTAGCTAAATTGTGATCTTTACAAAACCTGAAATTGAGTTTCTATACGTATTTTGACAGTTTATATCTTTCATTTTAGTAACCAAATGAAATATTTTGTGAACCAGATTTTCAAGGATATATTTTTATGGATAGTACAAAGTCAAATGAGATCCTCTTTGGTGTAGGAGATACTTGAATTAATTTTGTATGTCTGTAGGCAACTTGCAGAAAAAATGGATCCTAAAGAGTACTGGGGGGAAAAAAAAAAATTAGGGCTTTTTACTCCCCACAGTTGACAATATCTGCACATTAGATCTCATTGTGTCAGAGAGTCCGGTTTGTACAATTTTAGTTTGTTTCAGGTGAAAAGCAAAAGTTTGACATGATCAGGACTCCTTTGCCTGGGGAATCTCCATTCTTGGAGATGCCCAGAGCTGTCTGGCTGTGGGCAGGACACGGTACTGTTGAGGACACGGTCCTGGGCAAGATGTGACCCTGGTGGTCAGGCCGTGGTCTTGGGCAGGTGCTGTAGGTGACTGCAGTGCTTCTTGCATGAGTAATAAACCATTTCCATAGCTGGGATTGAATCCTGCTTCCAGTTCTGTCAGCGGGAATTACTCTATGGACTGTGCTGTTCCAAGGTGTTAGAGCTCCGTGTGTGTCGTGCTAGCTCGGATCTGGATGGAATTCCAAGCTGTGCTCCCTCCCTGGATGTGTAGTGCTTATCCCATGGTCAGTCAGTATTTTTGATTTTACTCCTTTGGGAAGTAATGGACTTGTAGCAAGCAGAGCTCTTTGCCATGAGGAATCTGCATTCCACAATCTCCTGGTTAGCGGGCTAGAAAAGGATATTTTTTCCCTGAAGTTCCTGATTGTTGTGGACACGAGTCCCAGTGCGTTTCCTTTAGGCCAGGCTGGAATGCGACTCCTGGTTGCCATCATGTCAGAAAAAAGCTTTGTGACACATCAGAAATAAGGTTGGGAAAGTCCTAAACTGAGGGAGCTGCTCCTGGAGAGGTGTCGGTATTTCCTGTTTTTTTGGTGGAATTTCAGGAAAATTGAACAGCCTGGAATGTGCCTGGAACATGCACCTCAGAGAATTGGACCTTTCTCTCCTCAGCTGTGTGTTACCTGGCATGTGTGAGAGGGTTTGACCTACAGTTCTGAACTACTTTGGGAACTCTGTGGTAGCTGATCCTCACTGTGTTCTCTTTTTTCTTTTGTAATATGGAATAATAATAAACAAAAACTATCAAGTGTTAAGACTGTAAAAACCTGGTGGCCAATTCTTCTTGTATCCAGCAAGGGAAGCACCTGTCCTGCCAGACACACCAGGAGTCAATTTTTATACTCTTAAAACAGTGTGTTGGAAAGAACAGCTGATTTTTCATCATGGGAATATTAAACAGTAACACAAGTTCGCTCTTTAAGCACTGATCATGAAGTTCTTAGTTTGGATTTACTTTAAAACCTCGATTTTAAAGCGTAAAATCTCATTCCTGAGGGTAAGAGATGCAGCAGCTGATGCTGTTCTGCTGGTTGGTTCCACACAGTCCGTGCTTTCCATGAATTGTAAATATTTGTTGAAACAATTAATGGTTGCAAATTTTGATCTTGGTAAATAAAGTCGCTAAAATATTATAATTCTGACGGTCCCTATTTATTTTTAGTGAAGGTAGAGCTGCAGTGGTGCTGACCAGGTGTGAATACCTGTGTGGGATCGGGTCACAGGACAGCCAGGAATAAATAATAGTCAATTTTAGTGGATGAAATGGCACTTGTATACACCTGCCAGTGCTAAAAATCATGAGTGCAGAACAGCTTTTACCTTCCTGCAGGTAGGTTTTTTAAGGTTTTTTTACCTTCTTAGTTTTCAATAAGCTGAGCCACAGTTAAGGTTTGGTTAATTGAATGGTTAATTAAAACCTTTGTGTGCTCTGCTGGTTTTTACCCGGCAGAGGGAGCATCTGCCATCCCCAAACCCTGGTGGCATCACTGAGTGTATTTAACCTTCTGATGGCTGGAAAAGCACAGAAATAGGGTGGGAAGGAAGTGTTTCCAGTTGATAACATTTCTATATTCAATTTTCCTTATTAGTGCCAAGGCTGTTACTGTTTCCTCTACTGTCAGTGTGGATATCAGAGGCAGGAAACAAAAAGTACAATTGCAAACATGACTCCTAAAACCTAAGTGCACATCCTTTGGCTCTTGGTTTTATTGTGAGTCAGGAGGGAGCTCGTTTTTCCAAGCTGTCCCAGGCAGAACAGACCTCCACGAGGATGACACGATGGTTTGCCCCTCTACAAAGTCTGCGCGAGCACGGTGTGTGCCACAGTCAGGAGGATGGTGAGTGTGGTGCTCACGGGGTTCCGAGCCTTGTTGGTCAACCGAAGTTTTGCTTTTATCCAATTTCTGTACTGAGACAGGCGGACGTAGATCCCAGGATATTTGGGGCGGCCACAGCCAACCCCAAAGCTGGCGATGCCGATGAGGTAGTACTTGTCAGTGTCGGGGTGGTAACACACCAAGGGGCCCCCGCTGTCGCCCTACAAATGAACACCACAAAAACCAGTAGCATTTAACTCCTTCCAGGAAACAATTCAGGCAGTAATCAATCTATTTTTTAGATTTATTTTAAGCAGCTCAGTTAACCGGACAGTCACAATGACAGTGACACGTGGGCAGCAGCACACGGACAACTCAAGGTAAATCTGGTGTTGCTGAAAGACACGGAATCGGCATCCCTGAGGTTGGAAAGGCCCTCCAAGACCATCAAGTCCAACCTCTGCCTGATCCCCGCCTTGTCACCCAGACCAGAGTGCTGAGTGCCACGTCCAGTTGTTCCTGGGACACCTCCAGGGGTTGGGGACTCCACCACCTCCCTGGGCAGCGCCTTGCAATGCCTGACCACCCTTTCTATGGAGAAATTCCTCCTGATTCTGGTCAAGACGCTGCACTGACCAGAGCCCCAGGCCTGCACTGCTTCAGTATCTTTTAACTCGGGTTCTGTTTTCTCTCTGCACCATTTCATGCCTAAACCTAAACCTTCACTCCTCACTTAACTGGGGAATGCGTAGTCCACACGGTGTGGAAGCTCCAAGAGACACGGTAAGGAACACACATCCCGTGTCTTGGCCGTGTCACCTGCTATGGGAAAACTGCTGAGAGAAGCAGGAAGTGTATCAGACAAAGCACTTAGGATACATTATGGGGTTTAATTAGAAATGTCTCCATGTCCCAGCTGGTGCTGCAGCTTCTGCTAGTGCTTTGGACCAGAGAACTGGCTTTTCCGAGAAAGAGGTGGTGACTGCTCAGCATTTAAACGAAAATCATGCCACATCCCTGAGCCACTTCCTAGAGCCCTATCCCTGAACCACATTCCTGAGCCATATCCGTGTCCAATGCTGCTCTCCAGCATAAGAACAGGTGAGACATACGTGTGCTTCACACATGCTCCATGGTACAGTGACACGTATCTGTCCAATGTTTCGTATCATATATAATTTACTGACACCTTTGGGGCATAAATATGTTGCATTCTTTATCGTTCCTCTTTATTCACTTACTCCTGTCATCTTTCCAATATCACCAAATTCTTTGTGTATGTTTTCACTTCACAGTCACTGTCCCACCCTTTTATGAGGCTTCCTTTGCGTTTGACACGTTTTCCAGTTAGTACTTCTGCTGTTTTAATTAATTATGCTACAAATCGCGATGCTGCTGAGCCTCTGGCTCGTGAGTTCCACCGAGGCAGGTGGGGCACCACCTCCCTTCTCACCTGGCAGCTGTCGGTGCCTCCGGCCCAGACGCCGGCGCAGAGCGCTTTGCTGTCCATGAGCCCCGCGTACCCTTCGGAGCTGTTACACAGGCTGGGAGGGAGGATTTCCACTTGGGCTTCTTTTAGCACAGATGAGATTTTACCTTGAATGGAGACAGAATTTAGAAAGGTGAAATATGCTGGGGTGTGTAGCAATTTTACTGTGGGTTTTTTTTCGTTTCGCCAGCCTAGGTGTGTTCCTGGACATGTTTAGACATGGATGTGACACAGATCCTGCCTGTTCCCAATGGATTGAAAGTGGAGTGGGTTAAGGGTTTGCAGACTTGGGCTTGATGTAGGTTTTGCAATTCTTCCTCAGAAGAAGCATCAATGAGAATACACCTGCCTTGCTCAAAGTGTCAGAGGTGACTTATCAAACAGGCTCATACAATCCCAGCTGACCCCGAAACTCCCACAGACGACGCACGACACCAACTGGCATTGAGTTTGCGCCCAGTGGGAGTAAAGAGAGAACTGGAGGGGGTGTAGTCATTCATAAATCCCATGGGAACCCCCCAGTTCACAACATGTGGCATCAGAATTGTTGCTTTTCAATAAAATAGCTGTTTCCAGCAGCCCACGTTGACCTGCACCACAAATCTGAAATCAGCTGAGTTTATTTTCCTTTTTTTTCACGTTACACTTGGAAGAAAGGCTGGGAAGTGTATTCCTGTGGTTACAGCTGTGTGGGTCTAACCTGCTTGTGATGGAAAACCCCTGAAAGCAGATCCTTACTGCAGAGTTAAATGACATTGTGTGAGGAGACCATAACCTGAGCAAATCCAGTTAGAATCACAGAATGGTTTGGGTTGGGAGGCACCTTAAAGATCATCCCACTGTACCCCCTGCCATGGGCAGGGACACCTCCCACTATCCCAGGCTGCTCCAAGCCCCCTCCACCCTGGCCCGGGACACTGCCAGGGATCCAGGGGCAGCCCCAGCTTCTCTGGGCACCCTGTGCCAGGGCCTCCCCACCCTCACAGGGAGGAATTTCTTCTCAATATCTAATCTGAACCTGTCCTCTTTCAGTCTGGTGCCGCTGCCCCTTGAAAGGTTGGAAAAGGCCTCTAAGATCCAAGCGCAAAGTGAGTTTATAAATTCAGGGAGCTGGAGTGGGTGGTACCCGCTGGTGTGGGGGTGAGAATGTGCTCAGCAGTGGCCAGAGCCCGTTACCCTTCTCGGCCGTGCGTCCCCAGCCACTGATGTAGCAGTCGGAGCTGTTCTCCAAGGGCAGGACCAGGGGAGCCGGGGGCAGGCACATGGGCTGAATGTAGAGGCTGTACCGCACCGCCGATCTCAGCTCAAACACTGCAATGTCGTTCTCAAAGGTTTCTCTCTTGAACTCCGAGTGCACAATGATCCTCCTGATCCTTCTTTTTGCCGTGTGTGGGCTGTGTTTTTGAAGGTTGTGCACGCCCATAACGGCTCGCCAGGAACATGGATCCCTACGAGAGAATTCACGTGGGTTTTGCATTGTTTTAACCGTTTGTTTCCGTAGAATCATGGAATTTAGGAATGGGTTGGATTGGAGGCACCTTAAAGCCCATCTCATTCCTCCCCCTGCCATGGGCAGGGACACCTCCCGCTGTCCCAGGCTGCTCCAAGCCCCGTCCAGCCTGGCCTGGGACACTCCCAGGGATCCAGGGGCAGCCACAGCTGCTCTGGGCACCCTGTGCCAGGGCCTCCTCACCCTCACAGGGAGGAATTTCTTCCCGAGAGCCCATCTAACCCTGTCTTATTTTGCTTATGCACCTTTAGGAATACACATTGAAAATTCCATGGTAAATATTTCCTGGAACAAATTTGCCTCATTACCATTCTGTCCATGTGAACACTCCCTTTACCTATTGATGGACATGGCTGTTAAGGAAAATTCAGATTAAGGATTTAAGATGACACCCAGATTTTGCCTCCCACCCCATCTCAGCAGAGGCCACCAGGAGATGTAAGTCTGAAAAAGCTAAAAACATGGTTTTATTTTGGACAAAGGAAGGAGGCTCATCCCCCACAATGCTCATAAAGACTCTGCTTGTACCTAGACTGGGAAATCCATTATCTAGAAGTAATAATGACTATCAAGTTAATATTAAATTTAGAAATAGGAGTGGAGTCATTCAGGCCTAATTTCTAATCAAGTATGCTGAAAAAAATCTTTTTTAAGTGAGATTTGAATTTGGCCTGAGATGAGCTACAAAATTCAAATTAACCTCCAAAATTAAGATAAATTGATAATTTAAAGAGGCACTATATTGCAAATAGATGTTTGTTAAATGCAAACAAGGAGCTGATGTAACAAAGTCCTGATAAAGGATAAAATTCTAAAGTTCACAGATTTTACAGTTCACTTTCCCCCAGGTCATGGTTGTGTCAACACAGTCAACGTCACCTGAGGCAGATTGTGCAACTGTGGTAAAGGCTGGAAAAGAGACCAGTGCTGGGAGCTGAAATGCTCCAGAGCTGCTGTAAGTGCAGTTAAAAGTCTGTTCTGAGGAGTTATTACCACATTGTCAAAAAAAAACCAACAATTAAGCGCCAAATTGTTGGTTCTGATAAACAAGAATAAAAGGAAATAGTGTTAAAACTAATGAATTGGAGTGTTTGTAATCTAAATATCACAACGGCTCTGGATATGCTCCAGCTCTGGATATGCTCCAGCCCTTCAATGCCTTCCTTGCCAAGAGGGCCCAGAACCGGACACAGCACTTGAGGAGCCTCACGGTGCCCAGCACAGGGGGACGATCCCTGCTCTGCTCCTTTGGCCACACTGACCGACACAACTCAGGTGCCCTTGGCCTCCTTCCCCCCTCCCGGGCACGGCTGGGCTGGCATTCAACCGTGGTGCCCAGGGGTCAGCCCCAGTACCTACGTCCTGCCGTCGACGCAGTGCCCGGCGGTCAGCACAGCTTTCCGGCTCAGCAGGACGCCGCCGCACAGGTGCATGAACCGGACACCGCCGCGCAGCACCTGCAGGCTCACGACCCACGGCCACGCGCCCTCCGGGGCCTCGTGGCCCCCCACGATCCAGGACGCGACGCTCCGGGCCAGCGGCAGCTGCTGCTGACACTCTGCAAAATACAATGGGCCCCTCAGAGCACCTGGAGGGCAAAACTGAGCTGTTGGGGCAGCGTTTGTGTGCGCTCAGGGTTTATTGGGTGGTCTTTTTTTCTGTTGTTTTGGGGTTTTTGGTTGGTTGGATGTTTGGGGGTTTTAGTGGGGTTTTTTTGTTGGTGCTGGTTTTTTGGGGGTTTTTTTTAGCTTGGTTTGGTTTTGGATTTTTAATCTCCAGCATTACCACAGCACAGGAAGGGACATGGACCTGTTGGAGACGAGGCCACCAAGTTGTTTAGAGGGATGGAGCAGATTTGCTGTGAGGGAAGGCTGGGAGAATTGGGATTGTTCAGCCTGGAGGAAAAAAGCTTCGGGCTGACTTAACTATGGCCTTCCAGTGCCTGAAGGAGCTGCAGGAAAGATGGAGACAGACTATTTACACGGGCCTGGAGTGCCAGGACAAAGGGCAATGGCTTTAAACTGCCAGAGGGCAGGGCTAGATGGGATATCGGGAAGGAATTCCTCCCTGTGAGGGTGGGGAGGCCCTGGCACAGGGTGCCCAGAGAAGCTGTGGCTGCCCCTGGATCCCTGGCAGTGTCCCAGGCCAGGCTGGATGGGGCTTGGAGCAGCCTGGGACAGCGGGAGGTGTCCCTGCCCATGGATGGGGTGGAATGAGATGGGCTTTAAGGTGCCTCCCTTCCAGCCAAAACCATTCCACGGATCTCTGCACTGCAGGGCTCGCTGCCTCACAGATCCCGGCGTCTGGGGATCCCGGGACTTCTGAGCCGATGTGAAATACGCGTATTTATCTGACTGAGGTGTATTTCTTGTGTATAGATTTGCGGTTAAGCGCGCTCAGTCGCTGACTGCTTTACGAATTCACCAGACTTCGGTGTAAAGGAGGTTCTCCCCCCCCCTCCCCCTTCCTCCTTCCTCG
>VZTD01000343.1:0-26442 GCA_013397725.1 Rhagologus leucostigma
TCCCATCCCATCCCATCCTCCACCCTGTATCCCATCTCATATCCTGCTCTGAATCCCATCCCACCCCTTACCTCCTCACCATGATGCCCCCAGTGGTCCCCAGTGCCAGCCCAGTGCCTCCCAGCCCTGCCCAGTTCCCAGCTCATCCTCCAGCAGTGCCTGGGAGCACCTGGAACACCCCCATCCCAGCAGGTGTGGGAGCTTTGGGATGGCTGGGGGGGTTGTGGTGATGAGGGAGGTGTTGGGTCCCCAACAGGNTGGTGATGCGGGAGGTGTCGGGTCCCCAACAGGGACATTCCCCGGTGCTGCAGCTCAGGTAATGAGTCAGTCCTAATGAGCCCATAATTAATTTTCATTTCCTTCAGTGATGCCGAGTACTCGCCCTCCTCAGCGGCCAGGAAATGGTGAAACTGGAGCAGGGGGAAAGCGCCCAAACCTCCCCTAAGACACCTCAAAACTGCCTGGTGTGGTCATGGCCAGGGCTCAGCTGCCCAAAACACTCTGAATTCACCCTGGCTGCGCTGCCAGGGACACCAAACGGGCCGGGCTGGGGACACCTGGTCCCACCCCGACTCAGTTTCCCCTGCACTGCCTGGGCTCTGCATCCCGTGTCACCACAGCTCCCTCCTGAATTTGGCTGCAGGTTCCCAAGCAGAGCTCAACAAAAGCGGCTGGCGGTCAGTCCATGGGGGATTTGGCCTCTGAGCAGGATTTGGGGAGGGAGTTGCTGTAGAGACAGTTGCTGTGGGGAGCCAGAGCTGGAGTCTGAGGGAAGCTTTTCCGGGGGGGCAGCCAAGTCCTGGTGGGGATGTCTCCACAGCTGGTGGCAGCTGGGTGATGCTCTGTTTCCTGCGAGAGAACAGACCCAGGAACCAAAATGCTGCAGCAGCACCAGCCCAAAATCACTCCATCCCTCACCTTCCTCCCCGTCCCTGTGCACAGGGTTGAGGTGGCAGCGGGCCATGGGGACAGATCCAGCTGGGGGGGACACGGTGCCCAGATGCAAACAGGGTTGGAGGGCAGGAGCATCCTCTTTCCACAAGGATTAAACAACAGTTTGGGGTTGTTTGCCACATCTGCTGAGCAAAACCTGCATCCTGCATCCATTATCCCGGTAGGGACTACACAAACAAGTGGCCGTGTGTTGGACCTGTGTCTCTATGTTAAACTCCAGCCAAGCAGCGGGGCTGGATTTGGGAGGTGCAGCCCCTGGAGCACTGCCAGGGCCACTGCTGCATCCCCCTGCTCCTACCTTTGTCCCTGCCATGTCCCCCCAGGCTGACAGATGTCACCTCCTAGGACGAACCTCCTGCATGGTCGGGACCATTCCTGGTTTAATGCTGGAGGGGGAAAACAGCCCATGACAGGAAAATCCAGCATCGCCAGGGTGAGCCCGCGCCCTTTGCAGCACCATTATCTTCCCAACACCCCGCAGCGTCCGCAGCGCTGAATAATGCATCAGGTCCTGGGAAACAAAGGAGATGAGGGATGAAAAAACACCACGGGGAGACCCTGGCATGGGGGGGGACAGGAGCCCCATGGGGCTTCCTGGTCTTGGCCAGGAGCCAGGGCTTTGTAGCAGGACCACACCAGGGTTTGACCAGTAGCCGGGGAGAACAGCAGTGAGAGATGGAGCATAGCCCAGCCCAGGGTGCAGGATCCCAGCCAGAGAGCTGGCACAGGCAGCAAACACAGCCAGAACCACACCTGGAACGGGATGGAGAAAGGCAATAGCCATCCAGATGGGAAAAATCAAGAAAAGCAGAAGAAAAAGCTGCCAGGCAGGCGGGCAGGCTGAAGCCACGAGAGCAGTGAGAAGGGGTGATCTGGTGGGGAACAAAAGCGGAGAGATGGAAGGAGCAGAAGGGTCGGTAATTGCAGGCAAACAGGCAGAGCCAGCCACGGCTGGGGGCAGAGGAGGAAAATCATCACTTGAAAGAAACCGAGGATTTGGGAAGGAGAAGGAGAAAGAAAAGGCAATAAATAATTAAAGGAGATCAAACGAGGCAGGCAGCAGAACAGGCCTAATTGCAAGGATTTGCGCTGAGGTTCGACGTCTCCAGCAGCCTCCTCCTGACGCAGAAGAAAGGGCGGCCGGGAGTGGCGGTGCCGTGCGGGAACGTGCTGCTGGCACGGCGCAGGCAGGAGCCCCTGATCAAAGCCTGGTGCTGGCTTTCATGGTGCTCCGCAACCCCGACGAGGCGGGGGGGAAGAAAATACCAGAAAATGGGGGGCAAAGCAAAGGCATGAAGGGGAAGGGGCACCACGACCCCGTGAGAGCCCAGAGTACGATGGGGACGGGGCATCAGAACAGCCCCACACGTGCCCAAGGTGACCTTGGGCCATTCAATTGCGGCCCGGCAGCTGGAGGCTCCCATCGATTTGGGCTTGACCATGTGGCCACGTGGCCAGCTCAGTGCTGGGTTGTGTTCGCTGGGTTTCCTGCTTCCCCAGGGTTCCCTAACCCTCCTAGCCCTTGGCATGAGTTTTTCATCCCTGTGGATTTATCGAGTCACTCTTTGAAGCTCTGGGAAATGTTCTGTACCCACGCTGAGCTGCAGCAAGGAGATGCCCACATCCTGTGCCCACCTTCCTCGGCTCATCCAGGAGCTCCTGCCTGTTGCTTTCCTTGGCACCTCCTTACCCAGAGGTAACATGTCCAGGAGGAAAGAACGATCCAGTGCTGCCCTTCCAGCCTGGAAGTACCTCTGAGCAGTCATTCATTTACAAACCCTCCCAGAGCATCACCCAGTGTGGGAGAAGCAGAGACCTGCCACTGTCCCCGAGTCCCCAGCTGCATCCTGCCCTATGTCCAGTGCCCACAGTCTCATCTGTGACCCCATCCAATCTGTCCCAATGTCCCCACAGAGTCCCCGCAGGCAGCAGGTGCCAGGGATGGGCAGTGTGGTGGCAGAGCTCAGCTTGAGCGTGCTAACCTCTCCTAACAGGCAATCAAATCCCTGCCCCGGCAGGACTCCCTGCATATTAATTGCACTGCGTTATCCAGCCATCTGTTCCCGCAGCCAGGAAAAGAGCAGTCCCTTTGGTCTCCTTTATTAACAGGTTTCCCTGTAAATGCAAACAAACCCTCCTGCCTCGGCGCCGCTCTCCAGCTCTGCTTTGAGGCACCCAGGAGGGAAGTGGGAGCTCTCAGGCATCTCAGTAAATCAAGAGCAGGGAATGCAAAGGTGGTGATTTCACACTGCCTGTGGCCAGGCGGGAGAGCCAGGGGAGGGGGAGAGGCCTCTGCAAAGCCAAATCAGCAGCGCAGGTGGTTTGTGATGCTCCTGCTCACATTAAAGGCCCTTGCCCTTGCCCTGGGAAGGAAGAGGGAAGCTGAGCTGGCTGTGGGGAAGATGTGCCTGCACCCTCAGCCATGCCCAACCAAACTCAGGGTGTATTTCCACCTCTCCTTTCTCTGTTCCTGGGCAGAGGATGCGCTGCCTACTCTGAACTGCCAGCCCCAGTAATGCGAGGCTGAGCACAGGGTACCCGAGTGTTGGTGGTGCAGATGCTGGGCTGCCCAGGGGAGGGAAAGGGCAGCAACAGCTCTCTGTCCTGGCACCTTTTGAGGGGGGAGAAATCTCTGGAGATCGTGAATTTTGGAGGTGGGCTCCTGAGAGAGGGCAATAGTTACCCAGCATCTTTCTGAAGTACCTCCAGCCCCTCCAGTTCTGCTCTTTTGCTGGAGCTGGGAAGGCAGCCAGCTTTGGCAAGGCAGAGGCTGCACTGAACCGTTGTTGTTTCTCCTGCTTCTCCTAAATATCACCCAAATGCCATGGATTGTCCTCAGGCTCAGCCACGCCTGCTGCAGCTGTACCAGCCTCGCCCCAAGGCAAGTAGTGGCTGCTGCCATCTCCCAGCACCCAGAGCCCCCCGGGGTGAGATGGCGCTCAGGGTGGGAGGTCTGTACCCTCACACCAAAGCCAGGAAGGCAAAACAGTTCCCAGGAATACGGGGCACAAGTCTGCCAGCTTGCTCCTGTGGTCATCCCACCTGAAGCCCCCCCAGGACAGGGATGATCAGGATGAGGCCCGAGTCACACCATTCAACATTTGCTTTTCTCCTTGTTCTATCCTTCCCTGCATTTAACACGCTGCTGCAGCAGCACAGGAGCAGCAGGTGGGCTCGAATGACCTGACATACGGCCATCTGGAGAATCTTTATTTATTACTCTTCACATACATCTCCTCTGTATCTTGACATCTGTGCTCCAGCACAGAGCGGGGCTGCCCGAGGAGGCGGCAGCTCCGTGTGCAGAGATGATGCTGCAAGGGAAGAGGTGCTTAGAGACCATCAAGACAAAAGTCTGCTCAGTAAAAAGGATGAAACCCAGGAGATCTGCACAGGGCAGGTTCTTCACCTTCTCCAGACCTGGTCACTCCCCTCCACAGGAGGTAAACACAAAGGCTGCCAGCACTGGAGTGAGTGCTGTGACTCAGCAGGGCAGCCCCGCTGCAGAACTTACAGGAGAGAGGATGAAGGTCGTGTGTCTTGGAGCCACAGCACCAGGAAACAACTTCCAGGACAGAGTGCTGGCTTATCTCAATACACCCAGCTGATCCCTACTCCTCCCAAGGAGGGCTGTGCCCCAGATCCCTTCCTCCTCCAGGGAATCTGCTCAGACAGACGGGGTGGGATGTCCCACACCTTTACAAACCATCTCCAGTTTTCAGAAGGATTGTTACCCACCACAGCACTGCTTGGCCATAGCGACAGCACAGTGACCGAGCAGTTAACACCGACACAAGTCCATTTCTCACCTTTAGCCAGTGTCCTTCTGACCTCTGACTCCATTGCAGAAAGCCACAAGAAGGGTGTCTCATCTCCTTTCCCAAAAGGGAGCAGATTTCCAGGCACAGGGAATAGCTGCAACTCCAAAAATGCAGCATGGGACTGGGGGGAAGAAGAAACAACCCCAAAATCCAAACAGTGCAGGGACTTTGTTAACATTCAGGAGATTTGAAGGAGACCCTGGAGAACCCGCAAGTCAGCAGGTGCTGAGACATAATCCTCTTCCACCTCAGCTCCACTTGCCCATGCTGCCCCTGAGTCCCTACTGGTACAAGCAAAGCTTTCTGCTTGTCCATGCAATTCCCCCAGACTTTGCTGGGTTTGGACTGCTGACACAAGAAAAGATTGAATAACCTAGGCCACACAATGAACCTCGAGTTCTAAAAAGTCTCCGATGCTCAGAAATCTGCTCTATCTGCTGTACTAGAAATAGCAGGACTGGAACAAGTGTATGTTCCTGTCCTGCTGGTTGCAAGGCAAGGCCTTCCCTGCAGCCTTGTGGGGCAGTGCCCCTGGACCACCCAGGCACCCAGACTGGGACACACTCCTCTGGCAGGTGCATTCACACCGTTTTTAATACCCTGTGCTGCCTGTTTCAGGTTTGAAAATGCTGACAGGCCTGCAAGATCCCTAGCCCCAGTTAGAGCAGTCTGCCACATGCTTTCCATTTATTGTTTGCAACAGTCTCTGCCCTATTTACCAGGTCTGGCCTGTCACTCCTCCTCAGTGTCCTCCAGTTTCGACATCCTCCCCTGCCCCCCTCCAACACGATCTTTAATTCTTTAATTCTATTAATACCACCTAATAATTACTTTGTTCCAAGCCTGCTGAGTAACGACTGCCAACGCTTCTATTTCATTACTATTCCTGTAAAGAAACCAAGCTTTTAACATGCTGAATTTCTGCAGAGTGACAAGGACTGTGCTTGCCGTCCTCCTTGCCCACATCTTCCGCAGGGCAGGAAAAGAACCAGGCACTTTATTCTCCATGCATCTACAACAGTCACAACTGTGTGATCTGGTTCAGAAGGATGAACCAATTAAAATAAAAAATATAAAACCCAGTTCAGAGAGCTCAGAAAAAAAAAAATACAAGCGGGAGGAAAATAAAAGGCAGTGACCAAAGAGCATCTACTGCTTCTAGGTATCTTTCTTATAAGCCACTACCCCATGTTCTCTGGCTCAAACCAATATTCACCTCAGTTCCTCCAGAGGTGCTGGGCTTTGGCTTTTCCTTCACTCATCAAAATAAAGTCTGTTCAACTTAGAATTCAACCTACACGGATGAGAGCAATTCAAAGCAACAGCGTAAGCAGCGCAGAGCACGGAGGAAGAGTGAATTAATAGCTTCCTTCATTAAAGCTTACCTTCAAAGAAGTCAGCAACAGAACTCGTCATCACCATCTTCTCGCAGACATTTATTTTTATATTCACAAGAGGATGAATGTAAGAGAAATTAATGGAGATGCTAAATCAAGGCTTTTGTTCCTAAGTAGAAAGAAGTCGCTCTCAGCAGTTTAATTATTGTCTTAGTGCAGGACTGACGTTTCAAACGCTGTGCTCTTTCACTAACTCCTTTAAAATCAAATTACATAAGAGATTAAGGTAACACAAGGTAATAAAGGTAATGCCACCTCCTGAAAAAACACCTCTTGGATCATTTCACTCAGTTATTCCTTGTGCAGCCCCTAAGCCCACCTTGATCTGATCACTCCTGGTTCCCAGTGGCTGTGCTGAACAAGGAGCCCAAACCCAGGCAGCAGCGGAGTTGGGAGTAATCAGTTCACCCCCTTTCCAAGGGTATTTCATCCCTGCTGAAACCAATCACCTCTCAGAGACCTACAGCCTCCACCTTCCAAAGGACAAGCACATCAGAACAACTCCACAGGGTACACTGAAAAAATGAGGCTGTTTTATTGATGATTAGATTCTGCACTGGCAACAAGCATCAAGTTAATACAGACAGACTTCAATCAAAGCATGAGCTTTGAATCTGAAGTCGTAAAGTGACATGATGCCTTAATAAATTAAGGAAGTTAATTCCTCCCCATCATCAAGTCCTCACTTGAAGTTCTTTGCAAATTCCTCTCCTTTCTTAATAGAAGCCTTCAGCTCAGACATGGCCGCAGCAACCATCTTCTCTTCAAAGGGGGAGAGCTTGCCAAGGCCTAGGTTCTTCTCAATTCCTTTTTTCTGAGGGAAAGAGGATTTAAGGATTAACCATTCATTGAATGACCTAAAGAATAGCTTAACAGCTCTGACTAAGTATTATCCAGCTGAGACACAGACCCAGCCTGGGACCTCTGTCATCTCTAGTGCCAACCCTGTGCTTCCTGGAAAGCCTCAGAAGTCTCTTACTATCTGTGGCAACTTCTACAGGCCTCACAAACTTCTCATTCACTGTGCACAAGTCTGAAACCAGAAGCCAACCCAGCAGCTCCTTTAAGAGGAGACTGGCACCAACTGATCCTTCCTAACTCCAGACCCACCATGTGACAAGAGGATCTCCTCTGGTGTATGTCCTTTGCTTGCCATCTCAAACTGCCTCAGAGTGGCACTCCCAGGTTTTCAAGATGCCTTCATTCCCTCTTAATATCCCTCTGCTTCCACCCTCTCACCAGCCTGCCCCTAAGACAGCACACATCACCCTTTGCATCCCAGCAGCCACGGCAGGGCTGCAGCATCATTGTTTTCCACCACTCCCCTCAGGGTATGGGTGACAAAAGGAACGATTCTTTCAGAGTTCAGCAGAGGTCCTGAAAGCACGCTATTAATCCTAATCCATGCTGTAGCTCCCCTTGTGCCTCAGTTTCTGAAGGATCTGCTTGTAGCAGATCAAGCTGAGGAGACAGGATTGCTGACTGTGGTTAATGATATGAAAGCCCAGAGTAAACAGGCCTGACTCGAGGCAAGCGTGACCTCTTAAGCAGAGTCTGAATCTCTGGTTACTCACAGATCTGCAGTCTAAGAGCAGATAAAAGCAGCAGAATCCTTGTCAAGCTGAGCTATGTGCCTAAATACCATACCCAAATATTCCACACTCCTGAAGGCACACTCAGCTGTAAACTCCAGCAATAGCAGGCATTCAGCTAAACTGAAACCACTGAGTAAAACCCATGACACAACCAGTAGCTGCTGCTTCTGAGGCTTATGTTGTAAAGTACATACCCCCAGTTGCAGAGGTGTAGAGAAGTACGGGCTCTCCGTCACGTCCGATCGAACAAAGGCACATTCAACAACCCCCTGCTTTCCATTCATGGCATCCACCAGGGAGAACACAAATCGAGCACCAGCATAGGCCATAGACAAGGTGGCAGATCCTGGAAGAGTTAAACCACTTTCAGAACAGATCACGTTGAAATTTGCTACTTCCTTTAGCATCAAAGATTTCCATACTGGTGTGTAATGCAGTGTCACTGACCTCAAGCTCAAGGCCAGGTGGATAAAGAATCAGCTTTTGGCCAGCTACATGTATCTAACTGACCAGATTTATAAAAGAAACAGCCTAATTTGACAGAGAAGACTCTTTAAAGCCATAGGTGGTGTGGGATCAGTTAATATTTAGTCTTACACACTGAGCTGTTTCTAGTAGCACAGCTCAGGCAGCAGCTGACAGAGCAGAGCAGTTAGACTGGCAACCAGCAGTTCATAACCCATAAAAAAGATTAAACTGCAGAGGACTGCACCCATACAGACAGTCAACAAGAATTACTGGGAAGCTTTACTCAAAAACCCACCTGCTCCTGCTTTAGCCTGGACAACTTCAGTGCCAGCTTCTTGAATTCTTGCTGTAAGCTTCTCCAGCTGATCCTGAGGAAACTCCACTTTTGGTGTGCACTGGATGGGGGGAAAAATGTTACCACCAATACCAGAACCCCTTCAGATTCAGCATAAAGCACATAATACTTTTTGTACCACTGCAGTTGTTACCAACAGCTCTCAACTGGGCAAATGGGTTTCCCCAGCTCACAGCTTGTGTGACACTGACCAGCTGCAAAAGTCATCAGGGCTGGGGTCACTGCATGGCCTGGAACAGGAACCCAGTCGTGCCCAGCTTCCTCAGGGACAAACCACAGCTTCACAGCCAAACCAGGCCTTGCCATGGTTCCCCACTACTGTGTAGTCCTGTGCACTACAGACACCCTCCAAGCATTAGGAATTCCAAAAAGTCATCTTGTAAATATTCGGGTCACCGTGGCATTATGGAAATCGAGCCTTATGAAAGATCCAGTTTCCCAGCAGTATTTAGGAATTCATTGAGCCTTCAGATACACCTATGCCAGTAGCTTAAGCACAGTTGTGTCTGTCCCAATGGACTGTTTAACCAAAGCACCTCTCAGCATTCAGCTGCTCCAAAGCCCTTATTCTTATTCCCTAAGAAAATCCTCCTGTGAAGGATACTTTATTCCCCACTCAGAGCACAGCTTTTCCCCTTTTCTTACAGATTGCTCCTTGGCCATATCCCAGCATCTCCCCACGAGACTGCACCTGCTTTAGAACTGCATTTCGGCCTGGCTGAGATGCACGAAGGGACTGACTGCCAGTCATGGCTGGAACAGGCCTCCCTGCACAGCCTGAGCTGTGCCTTTCAGTGCTGGAGGTTCAAGTGGGGTTTCCAGTCCATCACAGCAAAATCAATTCCACTTTTCTGCTGAAGCCAGGTATTCCTGTCATGAGATACCTGTCACAAACAGTGCCAAGACACCTGAACACCCACACTACCCCTCCGTTCTTATCCCAAACTCCTTTAGAGGAAAGCTGGAACTGTTTATACTACCCAGAGGGGTTCAGATTTAGATTGTTGCCTTCACCTCATCCTGCACTCCATCCCAGAAGGAAAGCAGCCACGAGAGCAGGGAAGACTGTGCTCTATCCTAGCACATTACCTGCCATCACAAAGGCACTTTACATCAACCCTAACACGGTGACAAGTGTGCTGCCACACACAGCTGTCACCCTGACTCACCTGAGAGATCAGAGGGATGATGGTCTTCCCAGCGTGGCCACCAATAACTGGAACAGTTACTCGAGCTGGATCCAAGCCCTAGAGGAAACATGAAACTTTCCAGCTTCTGAAGCACACGGGCAAGAAAAACAAGTGAAAACAGCACACTTCACTCTCTGCCCTGGATATCAGGACACACAAGGCAAGAGTTCCAGAGGCAACTGCACTCCAGGGAACAAAGCCACGTCTACAGAGCGGAACTCTGGGTTACTGTGATCACTTCATACAGTCACAGGATATTATTACTGCAGGTTTGGAGAAAGAGCAGCACAACATAAACACCACCAGGGCTATTAAGAGCAGTAACCTGTTACAGCTCCTGATACTTTGCAGAGTATCCTGTGACACACAGCACAGAGTTTGACTTGCAAACACACACTACAACTCGACCCTCTCCTCTGGCTGCATGGCAGGGTTGGGAATGCCAAGGGAATTAAGGCCAACACGTAGCTCACTTGTAAGGCACAGCTATGAAAAGGAAAGGTCAAAGTCTCTTGAACCACATTTTGCAAGAAACCTTATCTTCAGGCTCCTCTAAATAAGGGAGACAGGGAATCATTGCTTTTGCCTCTAGCTGCACAGAAATCCGAGCTCCTTTGGCTCTCTGCAGTGATTTTGAAAGCATTTCTTTATAGATCTGATGATCAAAGCAGGCAGTAGCCCTCCCCCTGCATGTTAACCATGACCTGCCTTTAGTTCAGCCACAAAAGTATTCGCTCTGACAATGTCCAGCGTCGTAACACCAAAGATTTTGTTGGGATTATACACACCATGCTTCTTGAAGACTTCTGAAGTTATTGGGATGGTTGAATTTACCTACAAGCAAGAAGAGGCAAGCACTGATTAAAAGCAGCTAAATAACAAAGCCAATGCATGAACTTAACAGGCCAATTAACAACCTGAACTATATTTCCAATTTGGAATCAACTGTAGCCAATTACTTTAATGCCAAAATTGAAGAGCAATTTACAGCCAGGCTGGAAAAAAATCATTAATTTTAAATAACCATTAAGACAATAAATTTGTTCATTCCCATTACAAAGGCTCCTCCCTCAGTGAGCTAAGGCTTTTATCCCAGCTAATATACCAGAATGCATTATAACCAGTCACACAGACTTGGAGATATTAAGCACTTTTATATCCAAGTTTCCTCTGAATTAAATATAGCCAAGAAAAATGGGTTAGTAGAACCAGGCTTTTAGTGCTTTTCTGCAAATACACTGCAGACTTTAAAGATACTGGTCAAAAATTAGTAGGAATTTGGATTACTCTAGTATTCTTAGTCTGGATTTTGGGTGTTTTTTTCCTCTACATTTCAAGGTCTCCAGAAAACACTTACTGGGTTAGAAATAATACAGATCATGGCTTCTGGACAGTGCTTTGCACAGGCAGATGTCAAAGAGGCAACAATGCTGGCATTGGTGTTGAACAGGTCGTCACGGGTCATACCTAAAACACAGCCAGGGCAGGATTTTAAGTTACGCACAGTTACCATCGTGGGCAGGAAATCCAATCAAAACCAAATATTCTGCTCTGGACAGACACACATCAGCTTCTGGTTTCACAGATCAAGAACAAATTCTCCAGTTGCAGTAATGAACTGGCTCCAAAGGTAACTCCTGTCACTAATAAAGGGATCAGCCCTTTCCAGGAGCAACCAGCCCAACCATCCATTGTCAGAACTCACTTCACTGAGGCTGCCTGAACTACACTGTGACCACACAACCCACACCAGTGGTGCTCAGAGCAGAACAACTGCTCCCAAGATGAATTCTCCTCCCTTTTTTAAGTCATTTCCACAACTACAGTTTAAATGCCAACTGCTGCGTGCAAAATATTGCTGGTTGTGTAAGTGCCACCCCCATTTCTATTACAGCAACTATTTTAACCGTGAAAAATGAAGATTTAAGAAGAGCTAGGCATTAAAGTCTAGAATTTGGTTATGTTCCTAATAGGATCCTGGAAAGCAGAGTGGAAATGGAGCAGGTCAGAAACATTCTAGGAAGGCTTAAGAGCACTTATTCAGAGATGCCCCAAGAAGTTGCTGTACGTTTGACGCAAAACAAAACGGATTATTTCTCTTCTGAGAAATGAAACAAAAGAACCAGTTTTTATGCCTTGAGCATTGCTCTGGGACAAGAAACACTAAGGGAAATTTAGGACCACTTGCATGAAAAATCTTTGCAGCTCAGCCCCAAGGAGGAACTCCAGAAATCAATTCAGCCCATTTCACAAGGGACAGTCTAAAAGAGGCTGAATGAGCTGCCTGACACCACAAGGAGCTCGGGGGCTGGGGCATTAACAGACCACTTAGACCCCAACAGACACAGCTCTATCTGAGTAGCAGAACTGCAGAGATCCACTTCAAAGCAGTCCTGGGGCTTTCCAACAAAGAGAACATACCAGGTTTTCTAGGGACTCCCGCCGGAATAACAACAACATCACAGCCCTTCAGACATTCTGGCAACTGCTCAGGTCCCATGAAGCCTGAAATGGAAGACATTCAGGCATTATGTTTTTGACAGTTATTAAATAGCTGACGCTTTGAAGTACAAAATCATGCCCAGGGGCATCTAAGTCCTTTTTTAAATTTAACCTTCAATTCAGACTTAATGCTGAAAAGCAAAGAAACACAATTATGGATGGATCCCACTTGATGTTTTATCCTTGTTTCAAAACTTACAGAATGAGAGTGGTGAGAATCCCACACTCACCTGTTTTCCAAACTCCCAGTTCCTCCTGCTATGTGTATTTACTCTCCAAAAGCCTTGGCACTAGAGTCAGTGCCCCCAAAGAACTGCACACAGGCACATTCATGTAAAATGTCACCTTTTGGTGATATTCAGATAAAAGAAAGATGAGCAGATTAAGTTTTGATTTCATCAGAATCTCAGAGAAAAGAAGCACATGGAATTCATGTGGACACCCAGGGAGTGTTAAATCTACTTCTAGTCAAACTTTTAAATTCAACAGTCTGAGATAATTTCACTGAGTGTTTCCTGCCAGATATCACAAATTCCCCTTCAACAGTGCAACCACAGCCCATTTTCATCTCCATACACGTCAATCTAATCAGCTAAACCTTAATTAATCATTCACTGCTTGAGGAAAAAGCTACTTAAATTGATACTGGGCTTCAGGATCAGTGGGTGAAGACTTCCCCTCAGAAGCAATGGGCATTCAGGGTCAGAGCCACCCCTTTGGCAGGATCCCTTTGGAACACAGGCCGTTCCCATGGTACCTTTGACACTGGCTCTGGTCTCGATGTGGCTGAGGTCAGCTGCCACGCCTGGAGTGTGAGCGATGTCGTAGAGGCTGAGCTTGCTCACCAGAGGGCTGTTCTTCAGGAGCAGGGACAGGGGCTGCCCGATGCCCCCCGAGGCCCCCAGCACTGCCACCTTGGCATTGTTCTGTGCAAAACAGACAACAAACACATTGTAGAGGTGTTCTGGCACTTACCCCAGCAGTGACCTTGGGGATTTCATCACTCCTTCTTTGCTTTTAGTTCTATTTCTCAATTTTTTACCAAGCACTATGTAAACTTGATAGTCTAAGCCTACAGAAAATGACCCTCACAGCAGCCTCCCAGAGATCTTTCAGGTTTATTGGTAGGACAAGTTGGAGGAAATAGTTACCTGTGATCTGAAGCTCAAAAGGGAAGCAAGGCTAGGGCCAAGGAACCCAAAGGATCACCTTTCTCCCAAGGGAAATGCCTGCCTGAGACCAATACCTGCCACCCTGTGGGCCCAGGCCTGATTTAGGGCAAATCTGGTTTGTAGTTTTTCTAGTTTACGTTGCCAGTATCAAAAAATATGCCTTCCATTTGGCAAACCAATACATTTCACGGACTGCAATAAATTTAACAACCACTGCATATATGTGAAGAAAACGTTTACACCTGAAGCAAATTCAAAATAGCACCTGCAGATGCCTCAAGGTTGAGGACTGAGAACATTAAGTGACTACAATTTCCAGTTTGATCATGTGGCTGAGAATCAAGTAAAATCCACTCAGCTTGGTTGCCCTGTGAACGAATTTTATCCTCACTCAGGTACTGGCAGGGTGTAATTTCTATCACAAATGCCTGTTTGCAAAGTGTTGCTACACAAGAGGAAAGCTACTTCCAGGGGCCACAACAACCTTAAAGTGCGACACTGTGCCAAAGTGATGCAAAAATCCCGTGGAGATGTAACAAGCAATTATTGCTGAGAAAGCTGTTCTTTATCACAGTTTTACCAGATAAAGCCATAATAAATTGTTCCATGTCCCTTCATGAACAGCTTAATTACTGTGCTATGACAGGAAATAATCTACCCAAGAACTGGACCAGACTAACCTCAGCCCAGTTTTCTCGCTATTGTAACAAATATAATTTTGCATGAAACTCCTTAAGAGGAAGCAAAGTCTGGCATGAGTCGCTGCTGAGCCCCGTTTGTGACTGAGCTGACACCGTGGGGTCAAAACCTCACTGCTAATAAATGTGGTTCCTATGAAAAGACTTAGACAAGGCTCTCCTGTACAGCACATCTTTATAGCTACAATAATCACTCTTTTACATCCCACCGGGACTATTAACATTGGCCAGAGGTCGGTCTCCATCCGTACAGCCACAGCAGCAGTGGTTTGGAGCCAGCACAGTGGATTTCAGCACACGAAGGATTATTGCTAAACCCCAACCACCAGCTTTAGTTCTTAACACTTCCGGAACGCAGGAGCATATTTGCACTAGAAGGAGGAAGCAGCAAACCCATCACCCTCTGCATACAATACAGAATCATCACACACGCAGCCTGGCTGGAGCAAGGTGGGAGCTGCTGAGCCGAGACCCGCAGGGCCACGGCCCCAGCACGGCACTGTCACCGGGCACAGCCCGGCACACTCAGCACCGAGCCCCCCAGCCACGCTCCGCAACCTCCCCGCGCCCCCTCCCCTGCCTGAGGCACCGGCACACGCCCCCAGCCCCTCTCCGAGGAGCTTCTGGGCTGCACCCGAGCCCTGCAGCCCCTCACTGGGGAGGTCCCGGCCTCCTTCCCGGCCCCGCAGCCCCTCACCGAGGGTAAGGGGCCCTCCCCGGGCTCCACCCGAGCGCCGCAGCCCCTCTTCGAGGAGGGGTCTGGGCTCCACTCGAGCCTCGCAGCCCCTCACCGAGGAGACTCAGGGTTCCACAGCCCCTCACCGAGGAGGACCGGGGCTCCTCCCCAGCCTCGCAGTCCCGCATCGAGGGCCTGCGCTCCACTCGAGCCCCGCAGCCCAGGAGGAACTGTGTCCAACCCCGGCCCTGCAGGGCCAGAACGGAGAACGACCAGGCCTGCATCCCCGCCCTGCACCCCTTCACCGCGCACAGCCTGTGCTCAACAGCCCCCTCACCGAGCAGCACCGGGGCTCCTCCCCGGGCTCCCCCCGAGCTCCGCAACAGCCCCAGAACCGAGGAGGAAGCCCGGGGCTTCACCCCGACCCCCGGGGACCGGCGTCCGTGTGCGGGCGGTGTCGGCGGGTACCTGTGCGGAGGTGGCGATGCCGCGGCGCAGGGCGGTGGCGATGCTGAGGCGGGACAGCATGGCGGGCACGGGGGGCGCGAGCGGCGGCTGCGGCGGGATCGGTGACTCCAACGACCTCCACGGCCTGCAAGGCGCCTGCGCGGCCCCGTCCACAACTCTCGCGAGACCGCCGCCCGCAGCGGGAAGGGAAAGGGGGAAAGTCTCGCGAGATCCCGCCTGAGGTAACCTTGGAGACCGACGGGCGTCGCTGCCTGCGGCCGGGCGGGAAGGGAGGAGCGGGTGTCGCGATAGTCGGCGACAGCCGAGCGGATGGGGGATGGCGGGGGTGATGGTCTGCGAGCCCCGACACCTCTACAACATCATCAACCAGTACCGGTGGAGATCCCGGCTGACGGAGGCCAACTACCTGTGCCTGCTGGGTGAGGCCGCGGCACAGGCCTGCCCCTGCCCTGCCTAGCCCTGTCCCTCCCCCTGCTTGCCGCTTCCCCTGCCTGCTTCTTCTGCCCCTGCCTGTCCCTGCTTGTCCCTGCTGCTGCCCCAGCCTCTGCTTATCCCTGTCCCTCCTCCTGCCTGCGCATGCCCCTCCCTGCCCCAGTTCCTGCTCTTGCCCCTGCCTCACCCTGCCTGCTGCTGTGTCCCCCTGCCTGTCCCTGCCCCTGCCTGCAGCCAGGCACTGTGCTCAGCCCGGGCAGATATCCTGAGACAACAGGGCTCGTGAGGAAAAGCACACGCATCACTTTTCATCATTTCTGGGGCCTTGCATTTGGGACCTTCCTCCCATCCCATTTCAGGTGCCATGACCTGGTGCTGCTTCGGCTTTCCTCACGTCCAACTCTCGTGCTCTGATCAGTGCCATGGACACACACTCTCCCCTGCTGCTCCCAGAGGTTTTAGAGCTGGACAAGATTTCTCAACAATTACACAAAGATTCCTGATAACCACTTCAATTTTGCATAGTGTCAATACCCCCAAAAGGGTGCCTGATATTGCAATGTCATTAAATGATTTGGTAACAGAGTCAGCCAGTTTGGGAGTGGGGTTGGGGTCTTTCCGGTGCCCATCTCCCCAGCTCTGGAGCAGCAGAGGCAGAGCTGCTGGGCAGAGGTCAGAGCGGGCACAGGGCAGAGCACAGGATTGATGCTGGGAATGCTGCAGAAGCACATTTGGGTCAGGACTAACACTGCTGGTTATCACTTGGTGTTACACACAGACTCACATCAGCCCTGGAGCTTGTTATACCCACACCAGAAGGCCTCAGTTTCTAAAAAAATCAAATCACGGAATCATCAAGGTTGGTAGAGACCTTCAAGATCATCCAGTCCAACAGCTGAGCCTGCAACACTATAACCACCCCTAAACCATATCCCCAAGTGCCACATCCCCAAATCTCTTTCTCCGAGTGATGCCAGTGCTTGAATTCCCACTGACAAAATACAAACAGGATTCCACCTTTAAAAGCCAATTGCTCTGTCTTGGTTGGTTTTTTTCAGATGCCCGTTCTCGGCGGGAATTCGATGCGAGCCACATTATTACAGCCCAAAGGATCGAACGGGTGAGGGGATGGCTGTTGGCGTGAACCGTCCCTGGATTTAGCAATTAGCAGGAAGCCAAAACTGGTTTGAAACCCACGGGAAATGTCCCAGCCCTTGCCCTGCCTCAGCCGGGCCCCGCGGCTGCCACTGGGGGGATGCATTCTGTCACAAAGCAGAGGTGGCTCCAGCAGCCCGAAGGATTGGCACATAGGAGCTGAGTATCAGGAAAAACATTGCGCAAGAACTCACACAGCGTAGCCTTGCCTCGCAAGGACAGTGCTGGCATCTGCATCGATGCTGCTGATGGAGCAATCAGCGTGATTTGCATCATTCCCGACTTCTAACCGGGGCTGTCAGTGTCGTGTCCACCCACACGTACCAACCCAACACGTAGCTAGAGAGTTGTAACTTGCAAGATGTCGGGAGTGTTGATGCCACCAGAGAAGAGTGGAGCCGTGCTCCTGATGGAGTTCCTCTGTGATTTTGGTAGAGTCCTGCGGGGGAGTATCTGATCCCGAATCCTGAGGAGCTGGACTATGTCAGATACTGCGTGGTGTATGACCACGACACCAGCTTTTTGGGCTGCAGTGACAATCAGGAGGAGAAGAAAGGAACAGGTACGTGTGACCTATGTCGGTCAAGACCTCACTGCTGCATAGAGATTCTTCCCATTCCTCATTTAATTTTATGAGCTTATTGGAAGAGATGTAAATGTTCCCAGTTTTATGTGAAAAACTGTGCTCTGCCTCTGTTTTTCACTGTGTTGTGTATGTTCTCAGGCTTCAAAAATCCAGGTTTTATTTCAAAGCATCCTGGCAGCCCTGGTTTCCCATCTGTGGATGATCCTCTGAAGCTCATTGTTGCATATGAGGAATGGGTTCTCTTTTTTTGCCACATTTCCCTGAGATTTGGCTTGTCCAACGGTTGCCTTTCAGGGAGCAGTGCTGCTTCAGAGCCTGAAACCATCAGCTCAGGTTCCATCTGTTCCCAGAGTGAGTACTTCCTTCTTTGAGGGTCACAAAAGGCTTTCACTTCATGGTATTTAAAAAGACTTACCTTTAATGGCGATTTGATGGAGTTCACCAGGAAACGTGAAGCACTAGAAGATTTTCCAAATCATTGTTCAGTTTTCCTTGAACCATGGAAGTGTTTGGCTTTCACGCATCCTTTGGAAAGGAGTTTTGCTGTGGGCAGAACCACTTCTGTATGTTTGTTTGAGCTTTACAAAGGCTACAAGAGTTCCAGCAAAGATTCACACCACTTTTTTAAAGAAAGAAGGAGTGGGAGTGTAAGGGGAATGAATAAAGCAAGCAGGTTCCTAAATGCTCAGTGGTGAGGCAGTAAAGGGAAGGTGTGAAGAATCACAACTGGGTTTCTATTGTGCTGATCTATTTCTAAAGCAGACATAGCTAGAGGGAAGCAGGATGGATCCCTCGGGAGGAGGAGGAGGAACAACCATCTCACATAATTTACTTCACTGAGGGGAGTGTTTAAAACATTTGTGAAAAATTTATTTAAGACACTTCCTTTTTTCCCTGTTTGCCTAAAGCAGACTAAAGAAAAGGGCCTCCATAAAACTAGTATTATTAAATTTAAATTAATAAAACTTCCCTATCATGGGAACTTATTACAAGTATTTCCCAAAGAAAAACGGGGAGAGGAAAAAAAAATCTAGACCTACAAAAGAAACCAGGAGAGGAATAAAAGATCAGGATGAGAGGTGAAAAGCAGCACCACCTGTAACTGACCTGCAGCACAAAGTAAAGAAGAAGTCGAGCTTTTAACAAAGTTTTCTCCAGAGCATTAGATGGAATGAAAAGGGATTTGCTGTGGGTGTCAGGGAGGCAAGTGGAGGCGCTGAACCTGCCCTGGCAAACAGCTCTTTGGTCTCTTTAGATACTGGGGAAGGAGATGCTTTACACCATGCCAGAAACTTGCAGCACTTCACCCGCCGCCCGGTGCTCCTCCTGAAGGGAGGGTACAAGCGTTTTTCGGCTTGTTACCATTTCCTGAAGAGCCAGAAGACGCTGTGGATGCCTCAGGTGAGATGAGACTAATTTGGAAGTGGAAGGCATTAGTATTCATATTCAACTGATGATGGCTGGTGAATTCAAGTTAGATGGTGTTGCAAACCTGATATCACAGTAATTTCAGACAAAGGAATTGTAATTTGAGTTACTGTGCTTGCCCCGAGTCTCACCGCTGATTCTTTTACAGCTACCCTTTTTCCTCTTCTATTTCGTGAAAGGAAGCTCATGGAAACAACCTGGGAATGTTCCCCTGATAACCCCGAAACTGGCCTACAGAGAGTACAGATAACTGAACAAACAGTAGCAGATGATGAAAAGAAGCAGGCTCCTCTCTCACACGTGGTTATCTGGCATAGTACACAGCAAATGTTTTCAAACAGAAGTACAACTCCTACCAAGCACTGTGATCCATGTCTTTTCATCGGGAAGGGTCACAAAGCAAGTGCTGGTGCCTTGTTTCAATAGGCCCAGGAAGAAAGCGGCCATCCACTCAAACACTGGTGTCCTAATTGCTCGGTTTCACCTATAAACATCAATCTATTTAGCTTGTGAGAAACAATTACCCTTTATTTCACATTTAGGACAGGCAGGGCAGGTTAAGAAGGTGCTGGACAACAGAGCATTTCATTCCAAGGTGTATTTTGTTCCCTTCTGGTTCCCAGGAAATAGCCCCTGACAGGGTGCTAACCTGTGGATGCTACACCACAGGAGAGAAAATCGATTCACTTTGTGCTGCTCTGTGAAGGGCAACTCACTGCTGAGCTTCCTGCTCAGACTCAGCTGGACACAGGGCACCTGCTGGTGGTTTAAATTGTTAGGCTGCTCCTTTGTGCTCCTGGAGCAGTACCCAAGTATCCACGTAGCCCTTAGGGACGTCGAGGCACTGTTGGCTACTTGTGTGTTTTCCTTCTCAGCCTCCACGCCGCCGACACCGGATGCAGCTGCAGATTTGTGCTGTGCTGCTCCAGGGCACCTGCAGCTCTGCAGGTGGCAGATGATTTCATTTAGCCTGCAAACAGTAACCAGGGAGAACATCAAATGAATCTGTCATGCTGCAGCCCCTCCAGACAATGGAAAGGATATATTGCACCTCCTGTTTAGTTAGGATTTGCTTCAAGTAATGCCACAGCAACAGTGAGGCTGTTAATTATTCTCAGTAAAACTGGCAAAGACTTCAATACACAGCAAATCCATTGAATGAATCATTACACTAAAATGTGTCATGGGCTGCTAAGTGCCTGTTCAATTCTTCTCATGACTTCTGTTTAAAACTTACCAAGCTAATGGGAGCAAAGACACTCTCTAATCTGAACCTGTGGTTTCTTTCTGGCAGGAACTAGACACCTTCCAGCCATACCCTGTAGAAATACTGCCTGAAAAGTTATATATGGGCAATTTCAAGCAGGCCAGTGACAAACAAATTCAGAGAGATCTGAAGATCAAAGCACTGGTCAACGTCTGTGAACAGCCTGTAACACTGTAAGTCAAACAGTTCAAGGCTTACCCTCACCAGTGTCTGTGATGTGAGAAAATTAGGTGAAACAGAGTTTATTCACAGAGGAGCCAGTGCCTGTGACATTTCAAGGAAACCTCTGTGCAGATTCCAGTGCCATTTCATGCTCATTTTTCTAATTTCTGCTCCAGAGTTAGCACAACGACAACACAGTCCTGCAGCCCCTGACCATGCCACAGGTGAATTGGGTAAGAGGAGGACTGGGAAGCCCTGGGTATTTCAAGTCTATCACATACCATCAGTCTTCAGGAAAAACCTGTATCTCCAAATAGCTTTCAGAGCAAAAACTCTGAAACACATCAGTGTAAAAGCTAAATCACCAATATGTCACATTTTTGGTCTTCCTTCCTTATCTACTCAGTCCGTGGCCAGTCAGCTCAGTCTGCAGGCCTTGCTGAAAATGCAGTTTCACACAGTGAAAAATCCAGTGGCATTTCTCAAGGTGGTGACCCAAACAAAGTAACAAATCCAGTTACCCACCCCAGGACATGTGCACCAGCAGACGTTTCTCATACCGTTGGCTCCAGAGGAATGTCTCTGCACTGTGGGTAATATTCTCATGCCCTCTACATGATGTGCTTTCACATTTTGGAAATTCCTCACCAATTTTTCGCCCCATGAGTTCTCTGAGTCTGTGGAAGGAGGAGATGCTGCCATAGAAAACCACATGAAGTGAACTGGGGGGCTCCACAAAACTGCCAACACACACTCTGTGAAAGCACACCTGCTTTCAGTTCATCTGTTCTCGTTTATGTCTCAGCTGCAGGTTAAGACATCAATGCTGATACCACTGAAATGGAAAATCAGTGATTAAACTTGTTCTGTGTTACAAACATCTCTGTGCCTCACCGTAACAAATCCCTTATCATGTTAATGATGACGATGATGAAAAACTCACACATGTAACAGCAAACAAAATTATCACCTTGCCTCCAACAAACACAGCATGTCAAAGTTGCTTCTCTACTCCACGTGGTCTGTGTGCTCTTTTTCCAGGTTTGCAGAAGGAGGTAAATCCCTCCATGTATCTGTTCCAGATTCACTCGAAGCAGATCTTTTTTCTTCCTTCCCCACCATTTGTCATTTCATAGGTGAGTGGATCGTGATCTGGAATTCCTGAGGCCTTGCTCACTGTAGGATATTAGATGGGAGTGACAGGAAGCCCAGACAGGAGGGTAAGCAAGCCCACACCCTGATGGATACCAGAGCTGCCTCACTGACCAAGCAGCCTGATGGACAGAGAGGAGATTGTACAGGGCACCTGACTCTGACGTCCCTGCTCACTTTAAGGGATACCTCACTCCCATAACAGGGAGCTTTTCCATCAGATTGAAAAGGCTTTGCTGCAGGGTGTCTACCAGGGCTTCACAGGTCTGCCTCTTAGTCCTTTGCAACAACCCTTTGACTCTCACCAGCCCAAATCTTCAGCCACCAGAACTTTATTTGAACCAGAGTGTGACACACATTAGAGAACTCAGCACGAGGCATTGATCATCTTTGTGATTTGTAGTGCAGACCCACTGTAGGGCCCAAGAAGACTTTCAGGTTGGACAGCATCAACCTGCCTTCAGCTGATTACATCAAATAGGGCAAGAAAAAACACACTCTGCAGCTCAGTGCCTGCAGCTGCACGGCAGACACGGCTCCTGCAGCTCCATCCTTATGCTGTCCAACAGTGTCGTTATCTTTTATCATACTTATCAAATAACACCTGCCACAGACCAAGGCCCTGCTGAGCTGTGCTGTACAGAGCCAGAAGCAAAAGACCACCCTGTCCCCACAGACCTTAACCCAAGTACAATATCAGACGCGACACCTGCACACAAAGAAACAACATTTGAGGATATAATTTTGTAGTCCTGAACTGAATTTCATTATTTGGTGCACCTAAATGTTGACATTCGCTTACTTGCCTTTCATCGTGCCTCATGCTTTTTCCCACTAGTATTTCAGAAGTTTCCTTCTCACATCACACATAGTTTGTGGCTGTTTCCAAACCGGACTACAAGAGTCTATTAGCTGCACTTGTGGAAGTGTTACACTGTTTACCTGAGAGTGGAACTGTTTACTTGGCAGTGGAGAGCAGATTACTCAAACTAGAACACGAGACTAAAGCTCTCCGCATACTCCAAGAGGAGTGTGCATGTCCTCATGCCAGGTGCATGTTGGAGTGAGGCCAGTTCTACTCAGATCTTAGGACAGAACTAGGATCTCACAATAGAAATAAATTTAAAAATGCTGGTTTAGTGCTTGGGAAAACAAACAAACAAACAAAACATCTTGACAACACTAAAAGAAAAGGCTTTGCTCTATGAATTCTGGAGTTCAGTTGCTAATATTTTAAAAACATCATTCTATCTAGAGAGGGAGAGAAAGAATTAAAAGGTTATTAATTAAATATGCAACCTCCCAGTCAAAATAAAATTTCAATACCTTTAAACCTGTCTGGGGAGAGTTCGTGATGCTGACCACAGTTGATAGGTCATGAAAGATCCTCAGCTCTTTTCCTCAGATCCCTGATGTGAAGGTGACAGCGATGTTTAATGAAGCATTGATGGGTCATTGTCATTGGTGCTGCTCTTCGAGGCCATGTTTTAACTGTAGATTTTTAAGAAAGGCAAATGCTTACAGAAATGGGAGCTGGCAGTGCCCATCTGCTGCTGTCAGGGTTCCTGAGGGCTCCTGTCGCTCAGGCTGCAGCCCCCCTGTCAGCTGTCACCGAACTACTGCTTGACTCTGCCACGGGAAGCTCCATTTCCCAGATCACTAATTTGTGATTGGCATTTCTTGCCTCAGATGCTCAGCTGGACGTGGGAGCAGTGCTGGTGTTCTCCAGCCTGGGGATAAGCCGGTGCAGCACAGTCACCATGGCCTATCTGATGCACTCCTGCCGCTTTTCCCTGCAGGTATGTCACTGGCACGGTCCCCACAGAAACTGTCTCTGCACTTCATTTCTCTTCCTCAAGCCCCATCACTGTAGTAATAAGACATTCTCTGTGATTTCATGCACAATATCCACCTGATAATGGAACTGATTATATGATTTGAGATTGCATCTTTTTTAGACCATTAAGGAGGTGGCTTAGGTGTGATTTTGGATCTGCGAGTCCTTACTCTAGAACCTGTGATATTTTTATTTTCCCTACTTAACTAAAGGGCTGTAAAGGTAAAGCTGTGGATACAGAACATGGTGTTTCTCTCCTGGATTTGAGGAAAGGAGTGGAAGCTACTGCAGTTAATCCCATCTCTTAATTCCATGGTGTTACAGAGAAGTTCAGAACCCAGTGTTTGCAGGGCTCTCGGTTACCATCGACTTCAGCACCAACTTCTTCCGAAATCCTATTTTATTCCTCCAGAAGCAATCCCCTCCCACGGACACTCCTGTGTAGAAATCTGGAATGGGATAATACTTGCCCAGGAGGGATGTACAGGTTAGATGGCCAGCACAGGCTGTTCCAGAGCTCTGAATAATGAAGGAAATGAATGAAGGATGGCTGGGAATGGTCTGGCTGTGCAAGAGCCTGCTGGCCTCTGCTCTGGTGCCAGGCCTTTCTCCCTCTGCATACAACACACAGGCATCATCTCCTGGTGCCTCCCAACATGGAGCGGGAGAGTTCCCTCGGGAACTGACCAGCCTCTCCTTGAAAGTCTCACCCTTGTTTGGAAAGTTCGGGAGCTTGAGAGGATTGATCCAAACTTCACTAAAGCTGGGTCTGTATCTAATGAGGTGATTGATTTTGTGCAAACATGTCCAGCGTAAGAGGAAAGCTGTTTCCATGGCTGCGTGCCAGTGGGTAATTAGAGGCTGAGGGTGCCAGCAGGGCTCAGACACGGTTCAGTCCCTGCACTAACAGGGCTGTGATTGCTCCTGCAGGCTGATAACCAGCCACTCACTCGCTGAATCACGGAATGTGCTTCCAGTGGCAGTGCAAAAGTCAAAGGCTGAGCCCTGCCCTTCCTCTCAGGAGGCTGGTCTCAGCATTTTACTAAATGCCAAAAAAAGAAGAGAATTTTGGCATTTTACTAAATTCCAAAAAAAAAGAGAAGGTTGACAGGGCAGTGCTTGCCCACTGTTGGCTGGGCAAAGCTTTCCTGGGGGATTACCCTGGCAGACAAGTTTGTTTCTTGCAGACAGAAGCAGTGCAACAGATTCCCGTGTGATGCTCTAGCCAATCCAGGCAAAGATCTTTGAGAGCTTCCAAAAAGGCAAAAGCAAGGCAGATTTGGGATGTGCAGCCCCTGATTTTATTAGTGATCGACATGTGAGGAGATCTGTTGAGTCCAGGGAAACTAGAGACACCCACACTGTGGACCCAGAGGAGTAAATATTGGAAGATCAGCCTCAGAGCCTGCAGAATCAGCAAGATTAGAAAAACAAACCAATGGAGCACTATCTGCTGACCTTTGGTCTCATTACACTTAAGCAACCCTCCAAGTGCAGGGGGCAAGCTCCTTTATGAGCAGGAAGATGAGCACTGACAGGAAAACCCAGGGATGCAGCTGGAGTAATGCTGGTGGATCTGCCCTGTGTGTGTCAGAGTTTCTAGGTGATTACGCGGAGCTAACAAATAATTAAGATGGCTGTAATTAATACAGTGGGATAACTGCAGGGTCATAACTGCTCTGCCACGTCAGGTCACACCAATCCAAAAACGTGATAACCTTTGTTGCTTTATAACCTTTATAGCTGATACTTCACTGCTTTGCTTATCATCTGTGGAAGGAACAGCATTTTAGGGTAGAAAATCCAGGATTGCATTGCTCTGCTCCATCGGAGTAAAATGGGACAAGATACCTGACAGGTAGTGAAAGCAGCCTGAGATGTCCTCGTATCCAGGAGAGCAGAGCATGAAGGGGACAGGCTTCTCTCAAGTCCACATCTGGATCCAGCCTGTCCCCACTTTGGTAGCCAAACTCCTCTCAGCAGGTTCTTGCTGTCCAGCACAGGGAGCAAATACAAAGCTGTGTTGACTGAAGTGTAGCTGCTTTGTGAAAACACCTGAGAGTCACTTTCTGTTCGATTCCTAATGCTTCTTTACTTTCCTTCTGTTTACAGAGAGCTTGGAAATACCTTCTGAAATGCCAGATGAACATAAGACCAAACCCGGGCTTTGTGGAACAGCTCTCAGCCTGGGAGACCCAAATCTACGGGGCCCCAGCCACAGACATCTCTGGACCAAATTACTGACAGAGAACATCCCACAGGGAAAGCCACTTCCCTTCCCCTTCTGGGGAGAAAGTCACTTGAACGCTGTGTGAAAAAAGACCCAAATGTAATGGAAAAGCTTTCCTCTTTAGCTCCATGTCATTTTGGGTCAAGATTTGGAGCCTTCTGGGGGACTCACCTGGGCTGTAGGAGGTGGTAGTTTGGGGGATTCAAGTCCTGCAAGGATGCGGCCCATTAGACACAGCTCGACTCTTTTGTAAGCAAAGGGGATTATGACCACAGCTGTGGGGCAGTCAGTAGGGTTATCTCTGTAAAGGTTTGTTATCCGTGCTCTGGAATGTAAATTTGGAGTCTGTGCCCACTTCCAGCCTGGAGGGGTGACTGCAGAATTTCCCTGTTTCAGAAGTCCCTGTGCCCTGTGAGTGCCCTGTGAGTGCCTGACTCGCTGGCTGGATTGTTGACAAGACCACCCTTCCCATTTGTTGCCTTCTAATCTTACAGCCAAACCTCTGGGCACAGCTGGTAATTTTAAAGCCTCAGTGCTGTCACATGAAACCTAAACTCAGTGCCGTCCTCTCTCTTCCAGCACTCCGAATTCTGTTCTTTGACATCACAAAATAAAACATGACAGAAGAAACACTCCCGGGCTTTGCAGCGCTCTGTGTTTGGGATTTAGCGGTGGGTTTGGGTTCGTCATTTTGACACGCGCGGCCAGGGCCGGGAATGCGCCCCGGGAGCTGCCCGAGCTGAGAGCGAGCCCGGCGCACGTCCCACAGCCCGGTGCACGTCCCACAGCCCGGCGCACCTCCCACAGCCCGGAGCGGCCGGCGAACGGCTGCGATTTACGGGAGTTTCGCGTTTTCGGGCTCCGCTTTAAAGGGAAGCGCAGAATAAAGGCGGCCCC
>VZTD01000348.1:0-11804 GCA_013397725.1 Rhagologus leucostigma
CCCCAAGACAATGATTTATAGTTTTTATATTTACTATTTAGGTAGTACATGGAAATCAATTTACTCTTGGCCACACTGAATGCTACTTGAAATTTTTTTTAAGATTTTTTTTCAGAAGAGCTTTACTTTGATCAAGCCACACTTTTAATTTCTTCCTCTAATAAGTGTAGTTAAACACCCCTACATTTGAATCCAGTGGAACTGTCACCACAAGAACAGACCCTCATAACCCAAACATTTAAACAGAGAAGCAAGACATTTAACCTGAAACAAGGCGAGCACAACAGTGAAATAAATTATTCAAAACATAGTGGACTACACCAACCAGAAGACAAATACAAGTTTTCTGTTTAAATACTCAGAAACGAGCTTATGACTTAGCACTTCCAAGTTATCAAGGAAACAGAACATCTGCCAGGAGGAACTGAAAAGGTCAGGACTTGGAAACAGGAAAGTCTTCTCTGGGGAAGATCATGGTTAACAAAATCCTTGACTGCAGAACCCTTCTCCCTCAAATCTTAAAACACTGCACCTAGGAAGAGCCCATGAAAATAGGAGGGGTTAAGAACAGATCATTGATAGTAAAGCTAAGATTCCTCTCTCCTTAGGGTTTTAACTTACAAGATAGTTTCTTACATGAACTAGAACAGTAAAAGAAGCGTGAGACATTTGACTTTGTCCTTTATATCTTGTTTTAGTATAAGTATTCCCGGTCATTGTGCTCTATTACTTAAAAGGGCATTTACACCTGTAGAAAAGCAGCAGCACTACTAAGAAAAGTCTTCAATATTTATTTAAACAGCAGGTAAAAAACCCTCCCTTGAATCTTTCCCAAAATCCACACCAGCTGTTCAGGGTGGTTGTTTAAAGATTAAAGGATCCATGTTGCAATACAGAATAAATTATCTGGAAAGGAATGTTAGATACAGCAGCCACGGATTACCTGCATTCTGAAACCTGTGCTTATTAGTTTGACTTGACATTTTTCAAATCAAAAGAACTAGAAATAATATACTATGCTGAATAAGCTAATAAAAAAATCAATGACTTAGATCTCAAGTGTCCTTCCATTTAGGGACACAACTCAGATCAACATTTCAGCATAGGAGATTTACTACAAATAAACTACTTAAAAATAACCTTGAGATTACTCCATTTTAAAAAACAAAAGCACAGATAAGGGAAATAACAAGTTAAAGGCTTTCTGTGCCTGAAAAAAGGCCTCTACAGCAATGCGGGGCCAAGGGTCTGTTCTAGAACAGACTGAAAGCTGCTTTCTTCCTTCATCTTATGCACAAGGATGTGTTACCCAAAATGAGATTTCTTCCCAGTTAATGAAGGTAAGATCATGAGATGTACGACTAATTTAGCAAGAGATCACATCAATACTGGCTGGCAATTAATGTGAGACGATGTCATCTTTTCTGCTTTGCTAAAAGTCTGACTTGGGTCAATCTTTTCGTTTTCAAGACTAATAGATTTTTGTTATGTGATTCTTCTTTATAAAGTTAGAGACAGAATAAAAAGTAAAAAGAGCATAAAAGTATCTACTGCATTTTTGGTAACAGTAAACCACTTCATATCCTGGGTGCAACATGGGTTGTCAAGATTTCTGACATTCCTTTAGAGGACCGAATCTCTTCTTTTCGTACAGTTCCTTCCCAAAGATAAACAGTAAGCTGCAGTTGTGTCCATTCTCTGCTGAGATATCCATGTACATTTCAAAGCACAAGAAACAATGAACTTTCTATTGTTATTTTTATACCTATTGACTCCTCTAAATGCTTATTTTTATACCTATTGACTCCTCTAAATGCTTATTAACACATCAGTGTACATGATGGAAAGGAATAAATGCTGCCAAAGTGCTCATGAATGCAAAACATATTTTGCCACACTCCTCTGTGGAGTCGATCTATTCAAAGAAGTGAGGGCAAAATAGAATAATTTAAAACCAAACTGGTGGAATGCAGCATCACATCATATGGGCTGCGCTGACAGCTTCAGCAGAGGTGAAGCTTGGGATAGTTTTTCCCCAATATTTCAATAATTTGTTGAAATAATTTTCATAGGATGTTCAACAGTCAAAAGCAGTGGACTGATGCATTGTGCACCAGCTCAGAACGGAAACCAGCTCTTTTTAGTTGCTGACTGGTGCAATGCAAGACATCAGTGACTAATTTGAGGCTGAAAATGGAAATGGGTAAAAGGCAGATGTTTCATCTTGTAACACTTGAACATGAAATAAGAAGATAGAGAGAGAGAAGGTTCCAAAACATCCCACAGCTCTGCTCAGTGTCAGACACAGCAGCATGAAAACAGGTTTCTCTTCCTCTCAAACATTAGTGTTGTTTCTGGGAAGAAATCTATCAGAAGATGAACACCTAGAAAACACCAGGAACCAGCTCCCAGCCCTCCCTGCTGCACCTCCTATCCCTGCAGAGGGATTTCAGAATAGCCGTGGCACCCTGGCGTCACTGCCCCTGGAGTGATAAGGATGTCCCTTTCCCTTTTAATGATTAAATGGCCCAAAGGAAAGGCAAAGGACAGATACATCTTTTCATCCCATTTTTCCCCCACAAGCTTTTGCTCTAACAGCTTCAAGAAGGTAAAAAAAAATTACTTTTGAGACTGTCTGGAGAAGAGTAATTTGCTCACTGATCATTTTGCACAAGTAATTAGTCACAATTGCTACGAGGAGGGGAGAAAGAAAAATATATAGAAAGCAGATTAAAGAAACAAACCATAACAAATTCCATAAAGTCTCTGCAACTGTCAAAACCTTGTCAATCTTATAATTGCCTATGTAAATATCCAGGTTTTATTCCCAGTGGCTTAACAACTTCCATTTAAGTAGGAAATAGCTGAATATATAATAATTGCTGGTTCATTTTACATGCACTATAGTTCGTTAAAATAAAACCCACACTCGGCTGGGTATCCAGTACTTAACTGATTTTATAGCACATGTAGATGATAAATTTAGTTGACAAAAACTGACTGAGGATATGTTCTAAAGTCTATTGAAATTTTAGCTTCTTATTTTAATTGTGCCAGTGGTAACTAAGAGTAAATATACCACAAATATAAGATGGAGAAAGCATTATATTTTCAAGCATTCCTTAGATATGTAAGATAACCCAAACAGTATTTTCAGACACTTAGGCAGCTCACTCCTGCAGAAATCAGGAATATAACACAGTTTTGTACAATCAGTGAGTCCAGTAAATTCTTTTCAATTCCTTCAGCAAAAAAAATCTTTTGCCAAATTGTTAGTGGGGGGAAAAAAACAAAAAGCATTTCAATGACAAACATTAAACACCAGCTCAGTTAAACAGGTGGAAGTGACAGCATTACCAATATCAGTGTGACCAAGTTATATTTAAACACAGATTTAAATGACTGCAGCTTGAAAGTGAAAGTTTCAGTTCTCTGTATGGCAACTGAATTCTTTTCCTCTCCCACCTCCAGTACTTGAAACCCTTTCTCTTCAGCTAGAACCTTCACGTTCCTCAGGGAAGCAGTGATGGCTCCATGTCCCGATCCCACACTTACACCTGCTTCTTTCCCTCAGATCCCTGCACAGAGCCCCAGGGAATGATGACACATAAAAAGCTGATAGAAAGCAAATGGTGTTACTTCAGCACCTCAAAGAAGTGCCTCAGGTTAAGAGTTCTGATAATGGAGAGAAGATTCTTAAAGATCCAGGCTTTGGTCAGGTAGGCAGAACCCCTTTCTGCCCTCTGCATTTAGCACTGTGGCCTTAGTTTTTGCACACAACACAGAGACCAGTACTTCATTGTTTGAAATACTTCCTTGCTGTGGTGGTTTGAACCTGAGCTGATGGACAGTCATTTAGACCAATAGCGCTTCTCAAAATTTACATATTTAAACCCCGTGGAGACACGGGAACTCTCTCTTGCTTCCGGTCCTTGGACAGGTAACTGGGCTGCCCACTCGGTCCGGCGGGGGCCGGGCTGAGCCTGGCCGGACCTGGCTGGGCCTGGCCGTGGAGGCCTGGCAGGGCCAGGGCCATGGCCCTGCTCCGTTTCGGCCCAGCGGGGGCCAGGCCATGGCCCGCGGCTCTGTGCGGGGCAGCATGGCCTGCCCCCTTCCCCAGTGCAGCCAAAATGAACTTTACAGCGAGACCANAGTTGATTGCTCTCTAGTGGCTTGGAATTAGAGGAATTTCATTATTTTTCACTTTTCCAGATGTTTTTGGTGTCCTGTGTCTGTGTGTCCTATCCCTTCTTTCTTGTTTCACATCTTTGTCTTCCCTGTTGGTATTTCCTGTTTTTGTCCCAGCATCCCCTTCATATTTTCTGTCAATTGGTCTTTCTGTTAAATTATCCACTTGGCTAAAAGCTATGTAAATCTCACAAAACTTAAGGTTTTTTGTTGCAGTGTTCAGGTTCCTGCAGTGGTATGGCATGCCACAGCCTTCTCAGAGAGCGCAGTGAGGCTTGCTCGGGGAGAGCGGCTGTTCCGCTTCCCGTGCCTCTTCCAGGCTGCCCCCTGCATCCTCCGGAAAGCTGAAGCCCCGCAACACGGTGACGGTAAAGGAGATGAGAAGGCTCTCTGCATGGTGGCTGTAGAAGATCTTTTATTCCATGGTGGCTCCCAAAAGCCTAGATCCAGCACATATGCTTGCTCCCAAAGGTAGAGAGCCAGCACATGGCGTGATCCTCCCAGGCAGAGGCTGGTGCCCCAAAGCAGGGTAGAATGTGAGAGAGGGAGTGGTAAGGGCTAAGGGTGGGGAAGGGGGGACCCACGTGGAAAGGTAAACACAGGGGAGGGGAAAAATACAACACTACAGACTATGATACATCAGAAAACCCTTTTGTAATTTCGTGATAAGCATGGGGGGTGGAGCGTTCATCTGCCACGAGGAAAGATGCCTGTACTGAAATAAGCAAATGTTGAAGTAGCTGTGATCCAATAAGAAGCTTGAACAGAGAGTGGTAGTGATGAAGTGAAGACCCCTGCTCCCAGGGAAGAAGAAGACCTCTGTTCCTACAGATGAAGATGATCCCAGAGGTAGATGAAAAGAACTTTTGCTCTTGAACAGCTCATCCTTAAAATAATACCCCATTAACTAAGATTGAACCCTCGAAAACGGTTGTGGGGAAAGCTGTAAGTCGAGGGAAAGGACTCACACATGCCAACAGAAAACCACCCCGGGCGGCTGTTGTGCTGTGACTTTGAAGCCACAAGAAGACTCTTTCTTGTGGAAAAGCCTCATAGCATGGGCAAAAGAGACTCCTCTCCCTAAGTGAACTGATGAAAGACGATTACAGAGGTGGTAAACTGACTGAAATAATCCCAAGTTTGTGTCTTTATGTTGTAAGTGGGAGGAGGGAGGAGGATGGGGGGAAGGGAAGTGTTCTGAAGGTTTATTCTAACCCTTATTATTCTTTTTTCTCTTAGTTCTGTTAATAAACTTCTTTATATTCGTTAAGTTTAGAGCCTGCTTTGTATTCCTCCTGATTCTTATCTCACAGAAGGTAAGAAATGCGAACAAAACCCACTACACTTGCACATCACCTTCCTTTTCTAAATATAATAAATTTGGCTCTTTGTTGTACCCACTGCAAAATAGCCACAAGTTGTCAATTGGTTTGATTCATAGGCATAGACCTAAATAATTCAAAGAGGAATTTGGTTTTTGTAGCAAACAAACCAGTTCAGCCCATACATACTTCTATCAAAACAAGAAAAATCACGTAAAATAAACCCACAAAACAAAACAAACCCCCACACAAGCAAGTAGACTACAGTCTTGTAAAAACACCAATTCAATGTGTATCTGAAACTTCTGATTAACGTGTAGTAACACTAAAGCAATATTGGTGGAATACAGTGTTCTGATTTCAGATTAGATGTCAGCAGAATAAATCTGAGCACCAAGTCTGACAGTCACAACATTTTAAAAGTTTTTCACATGCTTATTACTCCGCCAGTGATCTGACACACCACTGACACACTGTCATGGCCTACTAAGCAAAAGATAGGGAGGGCGGGGGGCTTGCAAGAGGTCTTGTCTTTTTCTCCCAGAAAGGAAGTTGCAGAAAGAGGCAGGTTTTCATAAAACTCAGGCTTGTGTAAAACTACATTTGTTCAAAAGTGGAGTGATCCATGGATTCAGAGCCCCTCAGGGAAATCGTCATTACAGAGGTGGGATGTACACTGACACCTAAAAATAACAGCTTTGGTGTCAGATGCAGCCCCTCTTTCTGAAATCTGCCCCTGCTTTGACTTCAAGCGAAAACACTCAGATCCTCAAAGACCTCTCTCCTGAGCTAAAGAAAATCTCCATTATCATTTGGCAGCAAGATATTTGACATTCTCTCTGCATGTTCTTCCTGCTAGAGGGCATGAACATTAAACCTGAGAGCAAAACACATATATGTAGAAAGGCAGTAATAAAAAGTAAACTGAGAGGAAAAGTTGTACTTTTAACAAATCTCCCATGACCTGTTTTGATATATCAACGAAAATTTTTAAATAAAAGTGGGGTGGGGGGGTGGAAATGCCAATCCTATCTCAATTAAAACATTCCCTGCAAGGTATCCAACCTCGTTTGTTGTTTCAAAGGATGAATGGATGAGCACTAAAAGGGAGAAAGTATTATCAGGGCAATGACCTCTCTGATGCTTAATAGATTCGCAACAAAGCAGCTTTATTGATATGATTTTAAAGAGCTCTCAGAGGCACAAAATGCAGTTGCTATAGGAATAAATAGCAGACATCCCTTTGAGAACAACAGATGGCATCCAAGGTGACTTATCTCCCAAACAGGTAAGCACTCACTTTCACTTATTTGTAAATAGCCATTATTTATCCTGGTCTGTTCAGTGGGTCCCAGTGTTGTCACCTGCATCAGTGATTGAAAGAAACAGATGACAAAAATAAAATGCAAAAGTGAAAGTTTAACTTCTTTTGCCCCTCAGCATATCTGAGACCTGAAGTGCTACTTAAAGAAACCTGTGAAAATAAAAAGTAATGGTACTCTTGATAAAAATTATGGATTCTAGTAGATTCTGAATACAGCATAGGGGAATCGTAATGTCCTTTCCTTCCTGCTGAGATTCTAGTATAAAAAGAACTTACCTCACTAGAACATCTGGCTAAAAACAAGTTTTGTAAGTAGCCTGGATATCAAGAATGAGCATTAATGACTTCAGTGGAGATGCACAGCTGCAAGTTGCTTATTAAAATGCTTTATCATTCATTAAGTCCCAATGGCAGAATCAGAGGAGCTGGAAGACCTTCCAGGCTGTTCTTAGAAAGTGGTTCACAATCAGCATTAGTGGCAAGTCAATCAAAGAGAAATTATGCCTGAACTAACATACACACACCAGAAAAAAAAAAAAAAAAAAGGGCACCAAAACCCATACACAAACAAAAAAACCCACAAAACCAGACCTCACTGGCAGACATGTCCCAGACTGGTACTCAGCTCCTCAGGTAGGACTGCAGAATGGTTTGACCTCTAGAAGCAGAAAGGTGTCCCCATTAGCACGGTACTTTGGATCAGCCAGGCCCTTGAGAAGCAAAGCCCTCAGCTGTCCCACTGCTGTGACACCTGCTCCTACAGTATTGTTATGGGAGGCCCTTTCTGAGGATGCTGAGGAGAAGCTGCTCCCTTACACCAGGCCAAGCACACTTGGCTACTAGATGGCATTTAGTCTATACAACCAGAGCAAAAGTAGTTCGAAGCAAGCTGCTCCCCACTCCTGCCAGGTCATTCCTTCCCTAGAGATCTGCTCCTATTTGCACCGCACTGTGGCTAATACATTTATTTCCAGAGCACTTAAGGATCCCACATTATGCTACTAAACTGCAACATCATTTTTCACACAACTCAGCAATCCTTCTGATACAGCTCGGCACTGGTGAGGCTGCACCTTGAGTGCTGTGTCCAGTTCTGGGCCCCTCAGTTCAGGAAGGACATTGAGATGCTCAGACAAGTCCAGAGGAGAGCAACAAAGCTGGTGAAGGGCTTGGAACACAAGCCCTGTGAAGAATGGCTGAGGGAGCTGGGGTTGTTTAGCCTGGAAAAAAGGAGACTCGGGGGAGACCTCATCACTCTCTACAACTCCCTGAAAGGAGGTTGTAGTCCAGGTGGGAGTCAGTCTCTTCTCCCAGGCAACAACTGACAGAACAAGAGGACACAGTCTTAAGCTGCACCAGGGGAAGTTTAGGTTAGACGTTAGAAAAAATTCTTCACTGAAAGAGTGATTGGGCAATGGAACTGTCTGCCCAGGGAAGGGGTGAAGTCACCGTCCCTGGACGTGTTTAAAAAAAGACTGGACGTGGCACTCAGTGCCATGGTTTAGTTGATGAGGAGGTGTTGGGTCACAAGTTGGACTGGATGATCTCAAAGGTCTTTTCCAACCTAGTTCATTCTGTGATTCCTTAGCCTGGGTGAGACCCTGTTCTAGCCTAGGTCCCTGGTCTGTATCTCGCTTTTTTAAGGGTATTTCTAGACCAGCCTTTATAAGTTCTCAAATAAGATGCACGATTTCTCAGATATTCAGTACCTCACAGAATTTGTAATCTTTAAAGCTGATAAATAACTACGTTATTGACAAACAGTGTTATTGAATAGTAGAGCAAAATATCACTTTTCTTATATCTAAGGAATAAACTAGTGATCAGATTACAAAGTTTAGTTTTTCTGTTGTCACACCTCCAGTCCTGACAATGCAGGACAAACATTACCTCCCATAAGATTTTCCTTCTGTAAAGTCTTGAAAGAGAATCAAGGAATGAAAGGAGGAGAAAGGACTGTGACTATTTAGCTCAGTTTTGCAAACGAAAAGAATTCCTTTGGCTGCAATTACAAACAACTTCGAATTGCTACTCCCATTTGTACAGTTCATAGAGGTTTTGTTTTAAGTTTATACAGTGGGATTTACATACCATTCAATTATCTCAAGCCTCTCTAGAAAGGCCATTTATACTTGATTTTGCATTCAGGTTGCATGTCTAGGAGGAATGAAAAAGGAAACAGGTTTCTCCTCCTATTAAAGGATTTCCACAGAAACACACTATCACAGTTCTGTCCCACGGGCACAGGGAAACCCACAGAGAACTAACCAAGAGGAAATGCTGGGCAGCTACACCAGGCAGAAAGGATTCTCAGTGCTGAGTGTCACCGAAACTTGCAGGAGCAAGAATGGGCCCATAAACAGATGTTTCTCCACTGTGAAACACAGCTAACATCACACAGAGCTCCCTCATCTTGGCCCAGCTTCACCTCCATGGCCACCATGCAAAATCACTGTTTGTTGTCCTATTTCCAGTAAAATAAAGCTAATCCCTAATATATTTCTGAGGACCTTTCAAGCGTTCATTTCTCAGACTATTGCAGTGTGAAAAGAAAAATCATCCTTTACAATAAAGAGAAGGACTGGTGGTGTTGAGGACTTGATGTGAGGTAACACAAGACATCCTTCAGCAGATGAATATTGCCCTCACAACAATGCCCCAAACAGCAGCAGAGCAGTAAAGATTTCAGAGAAGCATCATCCAGCCATCAGCAGTGCCACCACACTGCTAAGTCACACTCCAAGTTTAGGCTCTTCTCCTCTCTGCGTTTTGTACAATTTCTGAACAGGGAAGAACTAGAAAAGTGGCTATGAACAAAAGAAGCGATGACAGAAAAGACTTGCTTTTCCTTAACAGATTGTTAAAGAGAGCTGAAAAATGCTCATAGTTTACCAATATGAAGATGTATTTTGGTGATAAGTTTCCACACTGCAGACAACATCTTCTACCCTCTCTCCCAAAATGTTATTCATTAAATATTAGCATTCAAATTCATCTGTCAAAATGATTGTTGACGTAGTATAGAAAGGCTATATTATCATCTGCTCTGCAGTTTGCTTCAGAGCAATCTTGATTCAGATCTTTACATAACCAAAGATTATGACATCTTTTCCAGCCCTTTTGATGTGTCTGTCAGCAAGATGTCAATCAGATGAATTCTTTCCTGATATCCAAGAATAGCTGTGAGGCATGAAGCAGTCATTTTGCCAAGGAGAAAGTTTTATTTCCAAAAAAGACCCCTGACAAATCATTTGAAGCAGAAAACACATTTACATAAGAGTGAAAAATGTGTGCTTTATTATCCTTGAGGCCCAGGATGTAGTGGATTTGGAGACAAGCATGACCACTGGTAGAAATATCTTTAAGAATATCTTAAAAGTACTAAAATATCTCCTATATTTTATATCAAATATCTTATTTTTTTATTGCTAGTCCTTGTAATACAGTGATAGATGCAAACTGGGGAAAACCATATGCTAAAGGACATAGAATTGGCCAATATTCAGGCAAATCTTGCAAAGCTCAACTATTTCCAGATAGTGTTGAGACTTGTCAAGGTTCACAGGTTACACAACTTAAACCTCCACAGAGCTCACCCTTACCCCCCAAACCTTACATCCATTTTGCTTAACACTCCTTCCACCACAATGAGAGGAATGAAGCAGAGCTTGTTGACATTGACAAAAATTGTCTTCTAGCTTTTCACAGCTGATTCAAGCAACAAAATGGGCAAAGGCACTTGCTTTTTGTCAACATTAAGGCTGCTTTGTGCAATTGTTGAGTAAGTGAAACAAGATGGTAACAGAGAAGAAAATTCTCATAAAGGTCAATATCCCAGCATAGAATGAATTGATGTAGAGTAATTCTCTAAGACCTTACAGCACAAAATATAAAAAATATTTAGAGAGAATATGTTTGTATATAAATTGATGCTGGAGGACAGAAAAGATTATTGAGTGAATAATAGAAAAATGTCCAAAGGGACAGATTTGTAGTGGTTTTGTTCACATTTTTTATCTTCTGTGAGATAAGAATTAGGAGGAATGCAAAGCAGGCTCCAAATTTTAAAGAATATAAAGAAGTTTATTAACAGAACTAAAAGAAAAAAGGAATAATAAGAGTCAGAATAAACCTTCAGAACACTTCTCTTCTCCCATCCTCTTCCCTCTTCCCACTTACAACATAAAGACACAAACTTGGGATTATTTCAGTCAGTTTACCACTTCTATAATAGCCTTTCATCAGTCACTTAGGGAGAGGAGTCTCTCTTGCCTTGCTATAGCGATTTCTCCACAAGAAACTGTCTCATGGCTTCAGTGTCACAGCACAACAGCCGCCCGGGGTGGTTTTCTGCTGGCAGATGAAATCCGTTCCCTCAATTTACAGCTTTCCCCACAACTGTTTTCGAGGGTTCAATCTTAGCTAATGGGGATTAAGGATGAGCTGTTCAAGAGCAAAGGTTCTCTTCATCTACCTCTGGGATCCTCTTCCTCTGTAGGAACAGAGGTCTTCCTCCCTGGGAGCAAAGGTCTTCACTTCATCACTACCTCTCTCTGTTCAGGCTTCTCACTGGATCACAGCTACTTCAACATTTGCTTATTTCAGTACAGGCATCTTTGCTCATGGCAGTTTGAACGCTCCACCCCCCATGCTTTCATGAAATTACAAAAGGGTTCTCTGATGTATCATAGTTCATCAACATAGCTTTACAAAAGAATTTCAGCTTCTAGGTTTGAAGCATCTCCTTTATCTCCTTGTCACTGTTGTGCTCAGGACGGTGAGAAACGACACGACCAAAATCCGGAGACAATGGCTTATTTAATTAATTATAAATCAGTTTTTATAAGTTGAGTCGCCAGCATGGCGGAAGGTTGTTGGACATCTGACCAACCACCCATCAGGGTGATTGGTCAGTTCACACAACACCCATTTCAAAATATTTCTCTCAGGATATCATAACAATCCTTTGG
>VZTD01000348.1:12005-35728 GCA_013397725.1 Rhagologus leucostigma
TTTGCATGGAGCACGGCCACGATTTTGCCAAGCCACACTAGGGGGGGCCAGCCTGCAGAAAGCCGTAGGCCATGGCCTGGCCCCCGCCAGGCCGAGTGGCCAGGCCCAGCCCGGCCCGCCAGGGCGAGCGGGCACTCCAGTTAGCTGTCCAAGGGCTGGAAGCAAGAGAGCGATTCCTGGGCTTGTTTGTATTTCAATGTGTTTTTTACAGAGGCGTGTCCAGCTTCTTAAGTGGCTTAACAGAGTTGTCAGTATTCAAATTAGCCAGTTGATTAGTTCCATCAGGTCTGAAGGAAGTTACAACAGCCCCTTGCAAAAACATCACTTCTGTGGCTGGTGGATTTTTTTTTTCTTAACTAAAATCCCAAGATGTGCTAACCCATGACAAGATTAAAGGACCAGATAAAGAGATAAGAAATGCAGTAAAAGTAGAACTGGCATCGTACACATTAGCAAGAGGAAATATGAACAATCAAAAGCAATGCAGCAGATGAACTAACAAAGGGCTAGATCCAAATCCCAAATTAAGGCTCTAGAAGAGACCAAATGAAGAATGAAATAACTCATGAGAATTTCTCCAAGCCTTTCATTCGCCTCTTGCTGCTGATGGGTGAGTAAATGGGTACTCTTTTACTGGATATCACAAAAAGTCTGGATATCACAAAGTCTGGATATCACAGACTAGTGGTAAAAGTGAATTTGACTTACAAACAATCTCATAGCTGAGCTTTACAATCCAAATATTTTACACTTTCCAGATTGTTTAGCAAAACTTCAAGTTCTTCCAGAAAACATATGTCCTGTTTGTCTAACATCTCTCAGTGCCAGGAAGAGGTTACTGAGCAATGGCATATCGGATACAGGACATCTGCTGACCTTATTTGCTTGTCCATTGATAACTGGATAACTGTATCATAGTAGAGATAAAACTCGTAGCCTACAAAGGCCCAAGTTAAATATCATCTCAAGCATTCTTGCCCTCAGAATACAGTAACTACTGTCATTTCCAATCACCTGTTGGCTCAACTGTCAGGTTTAAATCCTCCTCTTTAATTTTAAAGCTTTTTTCTCCAGTGTACAGCACTTGATGTTATATGAATCATGCAGATGAAAGACGAAGGGATCTGACTGATATTAAATGCTGTCACTCAGCTGGGGCTGGGTGGATGCCAGCTGGTCAAATTCTCCAAAATCTTTGAACAGATGCTGTGGCTATTCCAGTTTTATGTCAATTTCACACTCTTCCTATCTATGCTGACAGCTGGTTTTGACAGTCTGCTCTCTTCTTCTCAGCTCTCATGTCAGTCTCAGACACATAATAGCTGGATTAGAGCTTAAACAATAGTGATTAGATCAGGTAGAAGAGGAAGCATGGTGGCAATAAAAAATAAGATGCTTCAGTAACCGTTCAAACTCTAGCCACTTCAGCTGAAAGCAAATTTACAGAAACTCATCCAGCAAGCCAAAAATTATTCAGAAGAGAAGAGTAGGAATTTTATCAAAGTTTGGGAATATCTTGTTGGTTTTCTAAGGTTTTTTAAAATCACATTAATATTAATTTCCATGAAAGAGTTTCACTGAACAGTTCTATCTTCACATTCTCAGTATTTAGATGGGTCAACAGGTTACAGTTACATCACCTTATCCTTGGCAGTTCTCTGTGAAAAGGCCCTGATCCCTGCAAGTCATTTGGTGCAATTTAACCCTCATTAAAATAATGAAAGCCCTTGCCTTTGTAAATAATTTTAACATAGGTTAAATATCAAATAAATAATCAGAAGAGTTGTGGATCAGACCCCGTCACATTTAAGCATGCCAAGGAGTGCTGTATGCTGTCAACAGTAAAACCCAGCCCTACGTAAACACTGCTCTCCTCCACAGTAGGGACAGGGGTAATACCGGAAATGCATTTTTGCCATCTGTTAAATAATTCACACAAACTAGAACTGAAGATGTACTTTTTTTCCAGAAATCCTGGCTGTATATTAAAAAAGGTAACCTCTACAATCCTCACATCCATAATTAAGTTTGTGGGTAGACTGAAGAAAAGAATTCCATTTGCAGAAAAGCTCAACAGATGGTATTGTGTATTAGAGTAGAAGCATGTGAAAACTATTTGAACTAATGGCAGATGTGTCTGTCAAACTTCTCCTGTGCCATTAAAGACTAGCATTTAGGCTATTATTCAGACCCCCAAAATTTCACAAAAGTTCTCTGAAGCTTGTATTGGCTAAGGATCTTTGCAGGCCCAGAGATAACCAGGCAGGGGGAAAAAAAAAGTGAGACTTGCACAGCATATCGGTTGGTCTCCTTATCCAGTCCCACTCTCAGCTTCTTTCCAAAGCCCCTCTTTGAGTACACAGAAGAAATTGCATTTAGCTGAACTTCAAGCAACCCTGAATGGTGACCATTATGACAATTTTTTGGGGTTTTCTTCCTGTAAGGCTGAATGAACTGCCGGGGTTTAACCAGCAAGGGGTAACACTGCTTCAAGAAATCTTGTCTTCTATCTGGACTCTTCTGCAGTGGCTTTACTTAATTAGAGTTCGTGAAAAGCATTCAGAGAAGAGACAGGGCAGTACAAAAGAACAACTTATTAAAAGTTCACAAGAGGTCAATATTTTAGGGATCTGCATTCTACCACATGAAATGTAGGTTGTCTCAGATGCTACCTATCAGTAATGCACCCTTTTTTTTTAAACATACATTCTTTTTGCAAAGACAGTGACCATGTTATATCATAGTCTGTGTAATCTGGGACCACTGCAAGTTCATGCCTCTGAATACATACGCTTCATGTGCATAGACTTTCTCCTAAGTGCCTACACCTGCTACCACTGAAGTGAGTCAGGAGGTTTCCCATTCATATAGCAAAATTAGAGGTGCCTATTCACAGAACCAGGAAGAATAAAAACATTTGTTCAGTTACAAGAAAAAATGTTGCTTAAATACACATAATATAAAGGACAATCTGTTTTACTTTGAAGAGCTTAGATAATTTTATTTTTAGGAATACCTTTGAAAGACTCAAATCCTCTCTATGCAGCAATTGCCCAAAGCAATGAAACACATCAATATTTTCATGATAAAAAATCCATAGTTGGCTGTTATGGAAGCTAATTGTTAACTTAGGCTTATCGTAGGCTTTTGTTTACCTAGAACACATGTGAAGGGAAGAAGTTCTTCCCCAGGGAAGAACAGAGAGCCTGCTAGCTAGTTCTGATTAGCAAAGAATCAAAGCCTGTCTCACACTCTAACACTTTAGGAATCACCTGGTCCCAGTTCTGTCTGACCTGCAATCCAGGCTCCAATTCTACACTATCCCAGAAGCTCTTTTAGGAGTCACTTCCATTCTAATGAATTCTCTTACTAAGAGAAACCTTGCCTCATCGAAAATGAGAAAGGGCCCTGAGAGCCAGCATGTGGTTCAAAATGCTTTCTCCTTGTTCATGCTGGTTTTAAGAATATTGATGAGAATTCAGTGTCAAAGGGAAGAGCCTGTCTGATGCTTGGGAGGTAGAACACACGACCATCACATCAGCTGCTTAAACCCAAGGAATCCCATTATACACATCAAGATGTGCAAGAGCCATCCAGGCCAACAGGGAGAGGCTGCTGCACTGCCAGGGACAGGAGTCACAGCTCCATGCAACACGAATGCAAATGAAAGGCAGCTGCAGGCCATGGAACATCCAGAGAAAAGAAACAAACACACAACTGTCCTCCCTTCATTCCCAGACCTGGTGTATTTTGGGAGTATACAGGTACACTGACTGCTCTTTATGTAACCCTCTGCAAAAGTAAATCCCTTTATCAAAGAAAAAGTAGATGAATGGATTCCTGAAATTCACAAGCAGAGTTTATGCAGAGAGCCCTTCTCACTGATAATATGTTCTGCATCTTCTGAACTATTGGCAGACAATTGCAGCAAATTTCTCCTATTTTACTGCATCTTGCCACTTTCATGTACTCATTGGAGATTAAATTCTAATCTTAAAGAACTAATTTCTTTAATGCAGCTTTTTCTCTTCAATTTCACATACAACACGTCTTTTCTGCTATCAACTCCAGCTACTTTAGGGAAAAGTGTTTAAGCCTGTAGCTAAGTCGGCTGTTTTTCTAAAGAGTTAATTCTGTACAGATTCCTGCTTTCTCAGCAGTTTGCAAAGAAAATGGATGCACAAATGTGCCTGTAAATATAGATTAAAACATTGACATCACATCCTTATCTTAAAATGGAGTATATGGAGTTTGCAATTTTGCTTGTACTGCATAGACTGTATCACTGAATAAGAGAAAACCTTCTGTTGCTTTTATAGCTGAAGTTAGTCACAAAGCAAATAACAGGTAAGTGCACCAACCCAAAGATCACACACAGAAAAATTAGTTTGCATTGACTTAAAAGGGTTTGGATTGTTTACACTAAAGCAAGTCTTTAAGTGAACACACAGGATCAATTCACATCTCTAAATGAAGATCCACAACTAACCAGGAACACAGCAGTTTCAGAAATAAACTGCAGTACTTTCAGTTCTGCTGTTGTGTTTTGGGGTTTGGTTTCATTTGTTTTTAAACAGAGCAGACAAAATATTAGAAAATACACTGAGAACATCTTCAACTTCACCACGTTCCTGCAGCTCCACCTGGTCAGCAGCACTGCTGTGCACTGAATAGACTGGTACGAGAGATGGTACAACACTAACTACTATTAGTGAGATAATTGTTCAAGTACAGAAAATAAGTAATTTCAAAAAGCATATTCTCAAAACAATTTCTTTTTGTAACTGACCTTAAAACTTTTTGCTTTATCCTGGATGATATCATGCGTTAACAATCAAATGATAAAAGAATGAAATACTGATTGCTAACTAAGAGCAAGGGAAGTATTTTCAGGAATGCACATGGCATGACTGGAAGATAGTATTCAACCTTCCTGTTTATCTCTGTTTGCATTTTGAAATCTTTTTCTTAGAAGAAATGGCTTAACTTATTAGTATCTATGGTTAAAAAAGCCAAATCAGGGCAAAGCATAAATTGTATCTTAGAAATAATTATCTTCTTTGTCTGCACTAAACATGTGCCTTTCTCCCCGAAGATCAAGTGCTGAGTGACCCCAAAACAGTGCAAATACAGCATGCACAGAGCTGTTCCTATCCAACAAATTTAAAAGGCAGCTGAGAATTAAATACTTTTTCTACCAAATGAACTGATTAAATCAATTCTCTACTAATAGTCATTATTTACAGGTTCATGTTACATCATCCGGACAGCCATAAATAGAGTTGATAGGAACACCAGCAGAAAAGGAGCCTCTGACAAACAGAGAAGTGCCAACACACAGTTCTCTGAGTGAAATCTGCACTGCAACTGCTTGGGTGGGCTGGAGGATTTTTTTGGAAGGAGAGTACAGTCCTAGTTGTTATCAATCTCCTTCCTTTCATTTGTGTTAAACTCACTCCAACAAAAGAATCCAAGAAACAAACAATCTTCTTTCCTCCTACTGATCAAAATCCTAGGCAGCCTGTTCAGGTGAAATTTATTTTTTGAAAAATATTTACATTCCCACTTCTAAAACACATTACATTTAGAAAATCAGAGTGAAGAAACCATGCCTCTAACTCTTTTACAAGAATGAAGTCCTATCCAACTATCTGTGACATGACTTATCTGCTCAAATGGAACTTAAATCATTATCATCTTTATACCTGTGCAACATGCCACAGTGATGTACTGCACACTGACAATGTTTGGTTTTGATGCTGTTCTTTATACTAAAATCCACATTACACTGGTTATCGATCCAGTGAAAAGCATGATTGATTTCCTACTTGGCTTTGCCTTTAAAGAGAGAAAGTCCCAGCAAATGGCTCTCTTTGTAAGGTGTCCTACTACATGAACATCAGTGCCTACCCCTTAATTGCTGACAGATGGCTAAACCCTAACTACAAGCTATTATAAAAGTAGGATAAACGCACCAGAGAGCTGACATGGATTAGACGCAAACTTAACATCCCTTCTGATAAAGATAAAACTTCTAAGAGGAAACATTTTGGGTGACTGAATTCTTATCTTCCTATTCTTGAATCTTCTGTATTTAATCAGCCCTTGACACATAGTTTTAAGACTTTCTGCTATACGATATAATATCAACCAGGCTGCTTAGCTATTTTCATTTTTGACACCATATCCCTCTTCAGATTGTCTGCATGGATGTAGACTGAAAACAGAAGTTTGACATCGAGAAAAACTGCAGTAAAACAGATTTTACTGATGATGTGAACAGAACTCAGTTCATATGCAAGATCCACCTGACTACTTGAGGAGGTTAAAAAAAAAGAAAAACAATGAGATATTTCAACAAAAATAGAAACATGCAATTACATTTTTACACTGTCATTGCATTCATGTTCTACTAAACCTCAATTCAAAGTCTCACATCAGAATTTACTCTCCCTTATCTCATTTGTCTGTCAACAGAAGAATATCTTAAAGCCACCACAGAACAGCAAACGATCAAAGACAGACCTAGCCTCATGCAGCTAAACCTAAGAAACACACAGTGAAGCCTAGAGCTGATGCACTTCAAATAACTGGATTCTTTTGCTCTAGTTTTTCACTATAACATGTAGTCCTTTCAGACAGAAAAATAATGGTGTTGTATGGGCATCTTTCAAGTAGCATTTGATTATTTTAATAAAGCCTTCTCAAGATTTGCAGACCTGCTTCCTGTCTTCCTTCACAAAAGGTGTTATTCTGCCAGGTGGTTTATCCAGACTCCCTCAAGTTTTAATTATCTCTTTATTTAATGAGTACAGTAGCTGATCTAGATTTATTTCAGTAGCTAGAAGCTTGTGTGAATAAAATATCAGTTCTGTTTGTGATGTAGCAGTTATCTTTGTTTGCAGACTCTTCTAATTACTTCCAGGTCATTAAGCCCATCTCCAGCAGATATTTTACTGTCATTAGAAAAAGTGTTATAACAACACTAAAGAAGTCAATGAGTACAGGGGAAAAAAAGTCAGAAAAGGTCAATATAAAGCTCTAACCTCTTAATTCAAATCTGGATTAATGGCACAGAAATCATGCAGATAACTTGGCACATATCCTATGAGACACCATAGCAATCAATAGGTTACCCTGAGCATGTGTCAGGGCAGAATTTCAGCTTAGAAGTTACCACATTAAGTCCTTTTCATTATACTGAGGTTAAAGTATAAGAATAGGTTAAGTTTCTCATTAGTTTAAATATTGACTTCCCAATACGCAACATGTGGAGGAAAGGATATATACACTCAAAAATATATATAAAAATTCATATACATACACACACGTGTCAGAACTGACAGTGAATAAATTAGCAAAGCTGTCTGTACTTGACCAATGGCAGCACTGGACCAGGTATAATTTTTTTTTCCATTTCACTCCTGAACATTTTTTTTTAGAAGCAGAAATCCAAATATACACATTTGCCACATCTTCTCCTGTCTCTTCCAGAGATACTATTTGCTGAGGCAGAAACCCTGGCTCTAATTGCTTGATCCACTTGTTCACTGAAAGATTGCCTCCATTACCAACATTTTCTTGTACCAATCTATCCACTCCCCATCCTTTTTTAGTTGTTTGTTTGTGATGTATTTTAAGAAGGTATAGCTGTGGGGATTTCAGGAATAATTAGATTCTGCCACTTCAGCTATCAAGTCAGTGGCTGTGATTGTAATTCCAAAGGAAGATTTCCAAAAGCAATCCAAGAGAACATCTAAAAAAAATGCAGTTTAACCTAAACATTCAATTGACCACTTATGACGACAGTCCTAATTGTTCGCATTAAAATGTCTTTTGGCATTGTCCTAAATCAAACTATGAGGTAGATTCAATCATGTTTGTATTCGCAAACTAATTGCATCTCTTCTCTTTTCTTTCAGAAGTTGTTCCTACAATTTAAAAGCCTGCCAGGACACATTGGAGATATACTTCTGTCCTTAAAAACAAAAAGGCATTATTCAGTATTTACAAAAAATGGACCACAGAGCTTCGCATTCATTGTGGATTTTCAAAAGGTTTCTGACCTCCCTGGCTAAGTGCACAGTTTCACTTTTCATTCCCTATTAGCTGGGTATGTGTAGGAATAGTCTGTAAGGGTGAAAAAAAGAGTTAACACACATAGCTTGCAACTTTGGAGTTCGACTTAAGTAAGGAGAACTGAAATAAGGAAGATTTAAAGAGCAATGCTTAATAGAAATTGTACCTGCATATTATGCCTGATCTCACAATTGTCAAAACGCATCACTCAAAGAGGGTACCAGACGGAAACGTTTCCTGCTAGTGTTTGCATTTCATCTCTAGTTTTTCTTCCAGCCCCTCCCTATTAGGCAGGTGTCACTTTAAGCTCAAGATCATACATTTCTATCTTTTGATCAAAAAAACCTTTCCTAGTAATAAAGAAGCCTAGGCTGCATAGTATGATCAGTACATTTAGTCCACTAGGCTTGTTTTCCAAGGTATGTTTGTGCATATTTGCTCTTTTATTCATGTAGATTTGGCAGAAAATCATCATGGTAGCACAAATTTGCCCTTTCTCTTGCATAGTTCCCATTCCATTTAAGTATGTCTTGACAGTGTACACTGGTCCCTCTCTCATTTGTTGGATTTTAGCCCCCTAAAATGCTGCACTGGTAAATGAATGATGGCAGGCACCAGAAACCAAACAAAAACCCAACCCAACCAACCAAAACAACACAACTACACACAAAAAACAGAATCACCAAGTATCAGATTTTAGAGAACAGAGGATGTGATCAGTTCTCTACATTAAACATACTGGGTCAGCATGAAATTTTAACTGTAAAATGAGTGCTATTATAATTTCTGAATCAGCCCTCTCACTTCATCACTCCAGTGGTCATCTAAGCATCACTAATATATGTGAAGCTATGGGAAATACTGTATATTATTGGTACAGTGTGCTAGACAGCAAGGTTTTACAGGCTAAGTCAAGTGAACACGAGGCTGGGAAATGCAGAAGAAGAAACTGCGTTGTGGGGTGACTGTCAAACAGGTAAGTCACTGCTGCACCAAGGAACTCTATGTCAGTGTTCCACTGGAACACCATACATTTCACACAGTCTTTTCTTCACAAAGGCTAGAGAGAGATACAGATGCACTGCCTGTTCCCCAAAAGCAGCAGCAGCAGTCTCAGAGCTTTGCTCTTTCTTTTCCTCTTAAGCCCCCAAGGCCTGACAGACCCCTGTGCAGTTAAAAATCCACTGGCAGCCATTAAAGTCCTTTCTCAAGCTTTACCCTACAGCTTCAGATTTAACTCCAAATCCTCAGAATCTGAGCAGATTATATTCCTGGAGACACTTCCTTAGACCTATTTCTTTTCTTTGCAGTACTCCAAACAGGAACTGCTTGATAACCTTTTCAGTTTTTCCTTTACTACTGCAGGTCACTAGAAAAGAAGAAATGGTCTCATCACTAGACACTATTTTAGTGCCATAGACAAAACAAAATTATTCATAATAACCTAGGACTACACTGGTCTTTCCTTTCTCCCAGATATTGAAAGATCTGTTTTCTATTTTGAAGAGATGGGAAGCGTACCAAAAGCACATCCTTCGGCTCAGAATGCTTAAATCAAAATAGCTGCATTTTTGTATTTATGTGTCCAGTCACTTGCAGGTTGCAATGACTATAAATCAAACAACATCACATCCAATTGCACCCCAAAGTAATAGTTTAAAGGATAGATACCATATATGTTAGGATCATCTTAGTGACGTTATAAAACGTAACATTTCCATGTCATAATGAGAGATGACCTAGCAGAGAGTGAAAGAAGTCTCTCCCACCACAGGCTTTTAAGAAACCATTCAAATGTGAAGTAACTCTTTCTGGGAAAGGAATTAAATAATACAATCTTTATAATACCAGGGAGCTGTCAAATCACTCATAGATTGCATATATTCTATTCCTTCTTCCAAACTAAATAAGCATTGGAGAAACAGTCACAACATGGTGTTATTAATAAAAAAAATTCTGTTTCAAATAAAATTTGTGTCTGTACCCTGATAGATACACCAGATTAGGCAATTCATCTCCTTGGCAAAAAATTTTTGTGTCATTAATTTCTTCTTTTAAATATACAATACTATATCTGTTTAATAACAGTCCATAAATCTTAACAGACACTCCAAAAAGCATTTAATCCACAAAGAACTCCCATTTTGCAAGTGAGCAGTAGCTTGAATCCCAAAAGAAATCTGATATAGTATGATAAAATCCCAGTTATATTATCTATGCAATTTCTTTTGCAAAAGTATCCAAGAAATAAAGTACTAACTGCCAAAAAAAGTTCTAGAAGGTATAACCTGCGTTGCTGACCTTGGGCTTTCAGTAATAGCCTTAGCAATAAGACAGACACCTGTCCCAGAACTAGTTTGTGTCACATTTCAGAGTCAAATCACTGGATTTGCAATATCACAGGATCACAGGATTCCATGTTAAAGAGTTTTCAATTGTATGGAATTGGATGTCAAGTTCTTCTTTGTTTTCACCCATTTGCGTTAGACCAACTGGAAAATCTTCACAAGCTAAAACTAACCATTAAATTCCAGGTGGAAAGACACCAAGAGTAGGGCACTGGTACCATGCTGCTCTGAAGACGCTCTGCAGAGATTAATTTCCTTTTTTTCTCCATAGTCTCAAATACCTCTTGAAATATAATGAGATGATTACATTATAGGAATGTAAGGATTACAAATGAGAACATGAGATCCTAGGAGAATGAGAGAAATGAATTTTGTTTTGTGTGTATTAGTTAACAGTATCAGAAAGTGCTAGTTACAAAAGCTGCAATGAATGCAGAAAAATCTTTGACAGAAAGTCAGTATTGGAATTCAACAACACCCCAAATTCTACATCCCTAATCCTAACTAAATTAAAGAGTTGCTGTCTTTGTCCTACAAAACAGTAGCTCCATCCTGAATGCTGATACCAATACACCTAACTGGGTTCTAAATTGGAACTATTCCAAGACTGTTTCAACCTTAAAAAGTCTGATTTAAGCTACTGACTTCATTTGAACTGAAGCACCACTTGCACTGACTCCACTTCATGTGTTTCTCCAAGACTGACATCCACTCCTTCGCAACTTGCATTAACCTCTTCAAGGCAGGCTAAGTACTCTGGTTAGTGACAGGAAAACAAGCACATATATCACTGAAACCATCTGCACAGCAACTGACTATCTCCAAGATCTTTAGGTGGTCAGAAGCAGAAAGAGGATGAAAGATTAAAGCAATGCTTGCTGCCAGTTGCTTCTAAAAAAACCCCAACAAAACTGTTAGTGTAGAAACACATAACCACGGACAGGTTACATGCAAGGTGCTTTTATTGAGGCACCAGGGGAGAGGGGTACAAACCCAAATCAATCCCCAACAAGGATTTCAGGTGCTTTCATTATATACCCTTCTTGTTATATAATCACATGTTAATCATTTACCCAATGCATTAATCTCAAAGCCCCCCAAACAATCATCTATTATGTATTTTCACTCAAGCATGATTTTCAGCCCCCCTTGTTCCCAGGTGCAGCTACACAATTAACTCATCTATCTTAGCCCCCTTTCCCAGGTGCAGCTACGCAATTAGTTCATCTATCTTAGTCTCTTACCCCCCCCAAGTGAATATTCAAGTTCAGGCTTGTCTCCCACCATCCAGGTGAGTACACAGGTTCAGGCTGGCCTGAACAGAATGTCCATCTTGCTCTCGGGGCCTACTTTGGTTACTACAATTTAGAAACATTTTAACCCTATGCCATCAAAACCACCAAAAAACCCAAACCTCAAGTGGGAAAGGAGACAGGAATATTTAGTGTCTAACTTGAAGCCATTATTTATATGTTGAAGGGGAAAGGACTAGCTGCATATCAAAGAATGCTGCTCAAGTGCTCTAGAAAAGCACTAATTCCGCAAGGCTCCCAGAATGTTCAGTCTCCTAACCTGAGCATCTAAATTAGATTCTTACTTCAAACCCTTGCTGTCACACTCATATACAACCCTCACTCACTGTGCTGGCACATATCTCCATGACTTTCCACCACCAGGAGCAACCATCTTAAACCCGCAGTCAAAAAAAAACATCAAACAGAAGAATTAGGCAACCCAAAGAAGCTGTCTAACCACATGATCACAAAGAAATCAGGTGATTTTTCAGACTGACAAAAAAATGCAGTTCAAAAAGTCACTTGGCTCAGAGATTTGTGGTCCTTAATAAGCACAACCTTCCATATTTTGGCTAGAAGTGTTACACATCAAAAACAAATTATTATTATTAAAAATACACAGAATCTTGGAAAAAAGGCTCATATAAAATATAACTTTACAAGATCAAATTTATTGTTAGTAAATAGCTCTGAGGATTGAAGTGACTATTTAGACTAGAATTATAAATCATTATTACATCATATAACTTGGCTAACATTAACAACATAATGCTTGCATTAACAATACATTTGAATTAAGTCTTGTAAATAATTGTATCTATTATAAGGTATGTAACATAAAGCTATCCAGCGAAAACACTGAGAAAAAGATTTCAAACAATCCGTGTTTGCATTTCAATTAGAGTAAGTTCTTTTGTCCCCACTTAAATAACTGATTGGAATCAGTGTTTCAAAACCCCTTCCTCTTGTATCCTCCAGATGTTTCATCACTTGCACATCGTTAGTTCCTCAGCCTTTAGTAATGCTAAACAGGACACACTGTGCCCACTGATTTATGATGCAGTACAAAAACTCTGACCAGCCAGTTTTGTCTGACGACTTCAGTAAGTCCATCTCTCTTCTTTTCACACACCAGCTTCACTAAGGGTCTATGAATCAATCACTTCTCCTTTTAGAGTTACTTCAGGGAAACTAAGCAACTACAAAGGATGTTCCAGAGCATGTATCATTCTTTTTCCTCCTTGGAAAAATGGTTAGATATGAAATACATGATTGTAATGGTTTAGAAATGTTATTTTCTAGATTTCTAGGTTTTCTGTTTTTTCTCTTTTTGATTGCTAGCATATTCATATACATATCATATACAGTACACACCAAGACATATGACTGTATAATCAAGATCCATAGAACAGATTTTATGCTGAATAACACATTTGGGATATTATTCCAGAGAGGGAGAAGCCAAATATGAGTTTTTATTTAGAGTTAAGAGATTGGGGTCATATGGAATGAAAGTTTTGGTTGAAGCATAGCTGTAGTAAAAACTTTTCAGAGGTCTGCATCATGAAGTTTCCCATTTCCACCCAAGCTGAGTTAAAATGACCCAGAAACGCATTGTCTATGCAGACATACTGCTTAAATATAAAAAAGGTTCAATCAGACAAATTACTGAATCTCATGGTTTTACTTTTCTTGCACAGAGTGTATTAGGCTATTGCCTTTTACAGTATTTAATTGAACAATTCTATCAATTATCCTGAGCAAATATGCAAATACAACCACAGCTGCTTCATGCAGTTTTTTCTGACTTAGCGTTCATTAAAAGCTCTGGTAGACTGTGTAGCACATTAAATTCATTTTGCAAACATAGCAATTGTCTTACCTACGAAAACTGTTTCTTTATAATTAAAACATTTGCTCTTATTTGGCACTTTTCCCTCTGTAAATTGAATTCAGAAGCTAGAAAAGGCTCCCCTGCAGTATCAGTATCTCGGGGTAGAAGCACACACTCAGGGCTGGGTTGAGGTTTATTTCCCCCCTGAATGAGAAAGCTCTAATTAGCCATCAACAAAACTGGATCTTTCATCTCCTCCATGCAGGAAATAATAGTCTTGTAAGACCCATTACCAGAAGATACATAGGCCTTGGGATCAAGACCTATGATACACAGTTAGACTGGATACCTACACAGAAAATGAGAACTCTATAGTGGCACATTTTCAAAAAGACAAGGTTTTTGGAAGGGATTCAAGCTCCCTTGTCAGTGTGGTTTTTCCCAACAGTGTTCCAGGGCTGCCTATGCCACAGTACATCTAAGATAGTCCATGTTTAGGATTTATCTTGAATTGTACTCAGCCACACTGCAATGCCCTTCCATCTACATTTGATAAGGACTATCTAATGAATTCATGCATTATTTCATTTTCTCTGAACCCAACATAAGTGAGCATTAGGTGTATCTACCTAAAAGTAGATCTCTCCTAAGCATCCATACACAGGCTTGCTGTGTCCATCCCTGTGGACTCCTTGCTGCAGCATCTCTACAAATTTGATCTCCTAAGGGAGTTTGAAAGTAGATGACAACAGATCTACATTCAACTGAAAATTCAACATTGAATTTGCACATGCAGGATGAAATGCTGGCAAGGTCTGAGTTTTGAGGCTTATAGCTGAGATACTTGGCAATACGAGCTTAAGAATAACCTTCCAAAAGACTAGGTTCCACTCCTGGAGATAGTATTTTGAAATAAATCCCCATCCAATGCACTCCTGGTACAGTCTAATATAGCCATATAGAACACAGCACCATTTACGGACCACATTGACACCTAAAGACTAATCAGGAGACAAAATGCTAGAAAAATTCTAAAGAAATGATCCAAGTCAAACTAACTTACTAAGACACATCACCTTTGGTTGGTGTGGAGCAGGTTTGCTTTCGTTTTGAGTATATCTTAAAGGTATTTTTCTTTTGTGTCAAGGTAAATCTGTACCTGGATAGGAGTTTTTTCTTTTAAGAAAAAGTTTTAAAACATTAGAAATGTGTATCAATTTTCTAAGCAGTTTTGAATGGACCCGTACTTTACACACGACTACTGCTTCTATATTTATACAGTGGCACCACTGGCAACTGATTAAAGTATAATTTTATGCTGAAAATGTTTACTGGAGTACCTTCATGAGAAAATTTCTGTTCATAGATTAAAAAAACATGTCTGACTTTTTCAAAACAGGTTACTAGTAAAATACGTTTACGAATAAACGCTTATCAAGACACAACAATTAAAGATACTATTTTAAGAAATGGATCTTATATGCATAAACAGCATTTCTACTGTTAAAAAATAAACATAAAATTTTAAAGCAAAAATGCATTTAAGGAATTCCTCTATTTTTGCTTCTTTTTATAAACCATAGCTGGAAGCTAAAATAAAAGTACAAACCACTACAAGCATGAAATCATATACTGAAACTGCATCCTGAGCACCCTAAAGCCTTTGCTGGGCTATATTTGATACATGACACGTTGTCAAAAGCACTTCCTGTTCTTATCACAATAGCTTTGTAGCTATTTAAGGAATTTAGCCACTTGAGCAAGTCTTTGCACATAAATAAAGTGGGAGCATGAAAGAGAAGGCATTTTTGAGGCTTTTAAAAGACATAAGAGATTAAACAGAATGCATTTCTCCATTTTATGGGTTCTCCAGACTGAAAAGTAGTGTTACATGTTTCTTTATAGGCCAGTATTTGTGTTTGTCAAATTAGAAGGTAACAGTAAGAGCTAAAATCCTTTATTTTTTGAAAATTGTCTGAAACAGTGCACTTCTGACTTCTGTCTCCTTCAGATATTAAAATCACCTAAAGTCAGTGGAACAAAAGTATTGACAACACTGGACTTTGGACTACAACTTAGAAGAAGCTTCCTTTAGATGTCACATGATACTAATTTTGATCCACTGATATTTTTCACATCCTTCCTTCAATTATGCTTTACTACCATCAAGTCTCCATAGTAATAACAAAAATATTCAAATATAATCGGGTATCTCATTGCTAAAATAGTAAAATTACCTGATTTTCCCCTTGCTCAAGGTTATTATTCTTGCGTACAATGAAAGATCATTTAGGCACAACAGCCATGGTGCATGTTGCCCTCTTTAAATTTCAGTTCCTGGCAGGAAGGCACACTCTTAAAGGTGGTATTACTCCTACCCAACTTGCAGTGTTATCAGATTGCATATGCATGCCAAAGAATCCACTCAATTAGGGCATTAATGACTTTTTTTAATCATTACTAGTACAGTGGGTGATATATTAGTATTTGCATGTGTAAATAAATTCGATTAATGTGTTAATTGCACAGAGACATGAAAATTAGTTTAATCAAGTCAATTAAATCATAAACAGTTCAGAAATAAGAAAGTAAGCTTGTAATGCAATTAGTGTTCTAATATGCTAGTAACTTTAATAAACGGGATCTTAATTACATGGCAGGTCAAAAAGACAAAGTATTTTATTTGATATAAAAAGGAGCTTTTTGCTGCTACACTAGAGTCTAGCTGGGTTTAGAGAAAATGATCCATGCTAATGAGATCAAAATGCTGTTATCTAGAATAAAAATAAAGATTTTTAATAGAAATTTATCTCCAAAGTAGTTCAGATGACTGAATGAAGCATTACTGACTGCAAGAAACTAATCATGCCATAATCTACACGTGATTGAATTATACATTCATACAGGGCTCTCCCTAAAGCTTTTCAGAATAATAAAGCAGAATAAAATATTTGGTAATATTCTAGTATTAATCATCATAAATTAAATGTTATATTAATACAGTGAACAGCACTGCCGCTCAAAAAGCACTGAGTTGTGGAGAAGAGATGAGTCATGAAAAAGGCCATCCCTCTCGTTATTGTGTAATTGTGTGTTAATTTATGGGGCACTGGGATCCGTTAGCAGCACACCCAAGGTCAGTGCATTCCAGCCCCACACACCCAGAGTGCTCTGCTGGAAGGGCTCTGTGCAGGGGCTGGGCAGTGGACTCAGGGACCCCATCAGCCATGCTCAGCTTCACTGGGGGGATGACATAATATCTTAAATGCAGCAGATGGCCTTTTTATTCCAAATTAAAGGACAGCTAGCACACATTGCTCAATCAGTTAGTAATCTGTACTCAGGAAAGGGCAACAAGGAAAAGCCTCGGATCTGAAGCAGAAAAAAAAAGCTTATCCATAGCAATAACTTGACTTGATAGCTGTAAATTTAAATATTAAGCCTACTCTAAGAGTGATGTGCTGCTGGGACTTGGAATAGGCTACACATATGAACCAGCACCTTAAAAACGTGAGTCCCACTAGAGGGAAGTCCCCAGTGCAGACTCTCTCACACCTGACACTCTCTGCTGTGTGCTGGGCACAGTGCAGTGAGAATGCTGTGCCGTCCCATCCCATCCCACTGCACTGGCAGAAAAGCAACTCCATTCCAAAATCCTGATTTCTCACACAACTTTGAAATGAAAAGGCACAATAAGCACCATCTGCATCATCAATCAGTTAAAATTTTAGTAGCAACTCTCGTGAACAGTTAATTTGCACATTGAGCAAGCAATAGTTGGCTCTATATATGAGGGATGCAATTCCAAGCTAAGTAGCATAAGACAAAGCCATTGCTTGCCTGCTTTTTAATTCCAAGAAAAATCTCTAATATTTATTGGTTTATTGAATCCACAGTCCAGTAGTAAATTAATTATTAGGTTTAAAGGAAGAAGTGGATAAGAGGATTTTCCTAAGAAGTATTTGCCTAGGGTTACTGCAATGAAGTCTGAATGGACAGAAGTGTACAGAGGTAAGAAAGTGTTTTCCTACTTAACATATTTATACAAAATCATTATCATCTTATCTTGTGACACATGATATTCAACAACTTGGTCATAAACATCATCCCCCAAAGCCAAAGAAATGCAATTATTGCCTTTAAAAAAAAAAAACCACAAAAACATAACACAAAAAAACCCCAAACCCCAAAAAACCCAAAAAAACCCCCAAAAAACCCAACCAGCCAAAAGAAAAAAACAAAAAAAACCCCAAAAAACCTGAAACAAACAAAACAAACAAACAAACCAAAACAAACAATAACACCACCAAAAAACAAAGTTCCAGTCCAGAGACATAACTGGCTTGTTTTAAATCTCTCCTGATCTTTACCAAAAAAGGTCATCTACTGGGATTTTCTATATGTCTCAAAATCTGGTCCTAGGGACTTCCCTCTGGTCACATAGTAATTAATCATTCTGAACTGTCATTTTTTTACAAGTCATTTTAAAAAAACAAGGTAAAAATGGAAATAAATTAATGCCTTTTTTACAAATATGCCACACTTGTCATAATTGGATTTGCTTATGTTTTTAAGATTTTACTCCCTAAGAAGGAAAAGCATAGTTACCTGTTCCCTCAGAGCTGCCTTGAGAGAACAGCAGCCCAGGCAAGCAGCCTGTCACTCCCCCAGGAACTCAACACCGGAACAAATGGCACAGGGACTCCAAAGACATTCAGGTGAAACATCTATCTGTCCACTCTTTCCTTAAAAGAAAGGCAGTAGGGTTGGGATTTCAGCCTGGGCTGGGTGGGATGGCAGGCTAGGTTAGTGCCTAACCGGCACAGTTAGGAAGGAGGGCATTGAAGAGAGGAAAAAGGGGTTTGGCACTGCTGTATCTGTGTGGCAACACAGCACTGCTGAGCTTTCAGGTTCTGGTACCATCAACAAGAGCTGGACAATGGGTACCTGAGTTTGTCCCCCTGAAGTCCAACAGGGATGAGCATTCACTACTCCAGTGACTCCTTGGTGCTCTAGAAAAACCAGCCTTCTTGCATTTCCTTAGAGCACTTCTATTACACGCCTGCCATAAATCAGAGCATGTATTTCTGTCCTTGCCTGACTTTGAAATCACCTGCATCTCTTATAATAAAGATTAACTCTAAACGGCTATTCAGCAGCCTTGTTTTTTACAACACTTCCATGCAAAGAGATGCTGCCAGGGGTGGGAGGAACATGACTTACAGCATCTACTTTTTCAGCTAGAAGTAGTTTTTTCCTGCACTGTACTCTAGTAGAATACTTAAAGAGTTCCCTGAACTTCACAAAAATACAGGAAAAACATATAATGAACACACTGAGTAAATATTTCAAAAGTAGCATTTTAAAACAAATTCCTGAAGCCTAAGAGCTTTCCAAAGGTATTTGGGTATTTCTGTGACTTTATTAGCATTACTTACTACTAGGCTGCCAACCGAGGGCCTGCTGCAGAGAGCCACCGATCCCCTGGACACAGTGATCAGACCCACAGGTCTAAGTGCCCTCCTGGTACTTCCCTTTTCCAAACATGGGAAAGCAACGCCTGAAATAAAATTTCCTCTTTGCTCTCAGCAAGAACTAATGCTTATCAAACACTCTGGTCAAACACAACAAAATCACACTGGGGTAGGGAATGGCTTTTGCAATTGATTTCCAAGTGTTCACTGACGAAAAGGCATTTTAGTAACATCTTCATTAACCTGCTTGTCTACAGCAACAATCACCACTCCCACTTCAAAATGTCTGGTTTTAAAAAGCCAGTATCTTTGTTGGTAGAAAGGAATAGAATGAAAAAAACCATTGGTGGCATGTTGTGTTGTAAAAGGAGGTCTGGACTCAGATATTGACAATTAGCCATCCCTTGGAACTGCCAAGCAGCAGCAGCATGCTTTTTGCAGCCAAAGCTGCAGCACAACAGACCAGCACGGGCTGTGCAGGAGACTTGGGCTCTGAATTTCTTTGTGCTTCTCCTGCCTGGCTACCGACAAAGCCTCACACAGCACAGACCCGGCTCATATTTCATCATTTCTGCTTTCTAGGTCAAGGACTTAACAGTGACCAACAGGATGAAATAACTAGGCTCTGGAATTTTTTCAAGACTCCCAATTATGTCAGTTAGTGACAAAGCAGACAAACTTTTAAGGGTCTTAAATACTTAATGGAAATAGATCCAGAAGAAGCTGCACTTTCACACTGCCTGGAAAAATACCTCAGTATGATGAACCACAGAGACAGCAAATTCACTCTCTTGAACCAGTATTTTATTTTTTCTGAACTATTTCAGTTAAGATGCCGTGTTGACAGGACCGGGTCCACAGAAAACTTTGGGCCATACCAGATACCACTGCCTGCAAAGCAGGAAAATAGCCTTTAGCTACTAAATAAATAAAAAATCCATTTAGAGGAAGTTCCATTCTACTCTTGCAGAAGTAATAACTTTAAAAACTCTAGCCTTACATAATACAACACAGTCTGTTTTCTTTTTCTAATTCCCACACTTTCTTCCCTGAGAAGGAAAATTATCCTTGAATAACTCATCTCAAAAGCCACAGAGATCCATCTCTATTTTACCAATAGAGTAAGGTACATTTATTTTGACATACTTTCCTGAGAAAAATGAAAAGGCTAAATTCCACATCTCAGATGTGTTCCCAAAGCTTTGAAGTCAAACTCCAGAGACCCCAACCCCATCATCAAGAGGTTTTTCCATCCCGCCCTTAGTTTCCAGTTCCTTGGTACCAGCCCCATCCTGTGCAAATCCTTTTGGCACATGTGTCTGTCCGGCAACCCCCAGTTTCCAGCTCACAGAACTGAAGGGTTTGCAATGACAGCCATGTATACACAGCTGGATCTGAGACAGACTACAGAGTTAATGGAAGATAAGGCTGGAAAATTCAGTCCAGAATGAGCTCTGGGTTTCTGCTCTTTGATTTCAGTCTGTTGTTGTTATATATGGATTGAACAGGTTGGCTTTTTGCATGATTGGAAACTGAGAAAGGCCCATCGGGTGACCAGGACCAAGTTATTAATTAAGTTATGTTAATCAGTTAGTTGTACAGTTCAAAGTTAAAGTTATTGTAATTGTATTGTGATTGTTTAAGCATGTTTTCAACATTGTTTGAGTAATTGCCCAAGTTCCTATAAAAATCTTAAGTTTCCCCAAGTTAAACCCAAGGCAGCCTTGGCAGCAGGCACCAGCGGCCGTGTTCTAAATTTAGCCACCCCTGTCACCGAGCTCCACGGCAACTTGGAATATTAATGAGGCTCCTTCCCGCCTTTGGACAGGCAGGACATCAGCCTGTCAGTCTCCCCCTAGAGACACGAGCCGATTGGCAGGAAGGAATTACCTCACTCCACAGCCACACCAATCGCTGTGGGCCATGGAGGAGGGACAGGGGCGGATCAGGGAGGAGCCAGCTCCTTATTTAAGGGGCTGCACACCCTCAAACCTCGCTTTTTGCCACCGATTAGCGGTGGGTACAGCCCGGTGCCAAGGCATGGCCTCGACTTTCCCCAATTACTCTTGCAATTGCTCTCGGATCTCTACCACCTAGGATCCACCTTGGCACTGCACGGACTCCTGCCCACAGCAGTCGTGCGGCTGCTGAGGTTTCCGATCCCTGCACCCGGGATTTTCCTTTTAAATCGCTTTTCTGTTTTTTTGTTTTCTCAGACAACTCTTGTTGGCTTCCAATAAACATCTTAAAGGAACAACGAGAGTGAGAATTGTCTCTTTTTTGACAGTTGTCAAGACAGTTCAAGAATGTCCAGCCCAGAATCACAGTTCCTGTGTCTATGGATGGCTCTATCTTGTCATACACAAGCCATTTTGAGCTCAGAATCAAAAAAAATGAAACATCTACTAATTTAAAAAATATCACATATACAAACTCTGTAAATATCTCAGATCCTTAATTTTGTCCAGTTCACACGAAATAAGAAAAAAATACCAGGCACAGTAAAGATCCCAAGAATCTTCATTAAAAAACATACTTAGTTTCTGGTGCCAAATTTCACTTTAAATGCTAGGCTGACATTTAAAACACCTTCTTGCACAAAGGGCACTGTTCATATTACAAAAAATTAATTAACCAGATCTCACACACTTTTATGTATTGTAATTCATGGATTACTGAGATTCATAATTGAATAATATGTAGATGTCACCTAGAGGTACTAACCAATTCTCCTACTTGTAATTGCCTGATTAAGTAAGAATGACACTAATTTTAGCATTTTCTCTCTGATTAAGGCTGCTATAGATTTGTGGTTGCCACTGTGTAATATAAATCAATAAAGAATAATTTTCCAGGCAGCAAATCAGTTGTCAGTTCACAGACCCTAATACCTCTGTGCAGGATTTATTGAAAAAATGAATGGCAGGCTTGTTAGTGGATGTACAACATGCTTTACAGGCACATAATAGTGTAGGGCCTAGTCCGTTCCATACCCTGGCCAAGCTCCTTAACTCCTTCCTTGCTTGGCTCAACTGTGGTGAAATGGAAGAAAAGTGAACAGACCCCCTAACTTGATGAAAGGAACTCAAAAAGTTGTGTTTGCTTTATACTCCTCCATTTTAGCATCTAACTGTCTCGATGTTCCCATTTCTGCCATGAGATTTTAGGGCAAGTGTGCCACTATACTGCCTGAAGTTGTCCAATTACAAGTCATATAGAGCTGAGACTGATATTTTAGGAGTTGAGCTATCTAAAAAAGCACCAACAGGATGAAAAAACATTGGAAAAGACTAACCTGATTAGATCGAAACATTTCGTATGCATCTTTTTGCCATTTTTTAAAATCAGATCAGACTCCTTTTCTGTATTTCTCTCCTTGGCTTTTACACAATGCTGCACTGTTACAGGATGCTCCTCGAGACCCAGTGGATGTCTTCCTGGATCCATCCTGACAATGTTTGTGTTGCCACTTGAAAGTTAAATTTTCTGGTCACCAAAACTAGTTTTAATACATCTCAGTTCCAAAATCAATGTGCCACATGGAAAAGGGCTACTGTAAAATTATATCTAGAAAGACTGAAGTGCCATCTATCAACCTAAAGCACATGTACAGCTACAGAGCTTCCATGCAGACCACACTCCAGGACTAAACAGATTTTAGCTCCCTCCTAAGGGAGGTAAATGCATCCTAAAGATACTCACTGAAAACACAGTTGTCGCTATGTACAATGAACAACAGGCACATTGTTTATCAGCACAGGAGGAACATGTTTGGCCCCACCTGAAAGGTGACCTAAAGTTGAAGATAAAAAGTAAATAAAAAATAAAGTTAATAAAAACTAAAATTAATACAACCCACACCCCAGGAAAATTGCAAGGAAAGAATTTTAAGAAACAGTTCACAAATTTCTGCTGTGACAGTCAATCTGTCTCACTCTAATTCACTCCCAAATCACTTAGCACTGCTACTGATGTCACCTTTAAAAATGAAAGGTATTTGAACTTTCCTCTGTACAAAGAACAGTGGTTTCTCTCTTTCTTACAAAGCAGTGCAAAGAAAAAGTGAAATAGAAGCTATACACGGAATTTTATGCAGAGAAGGCAAAAATTATGCCTTATGCCAGACTATTATGGAGAAAGAACTTCTCATAAATTCAAACTAGGCTCATTCACTTACACATAAAATAAAGGTTGAGTGCAACCTTCAAGCAAAGGAGACAGAAAATGCGCAAGCATTGTAATATCCACACTCTCCCACAGTGCTGAGAAAATAGGACCTTAATTATCCAACACTGTTGTCACCTAAAATAAGAACTAATGCTCCCCCACTGGTTTCTGAAAATCCATTCCACCCTCAATTCAGTGGAAAGCCCACACTGCATAGTCTAACTTCTCATCCTACTTTCAAGGCTCGCATTTTCTGGTCTTGTGAATTTCATATCTTTGCTGGGAAATAAATAGAATTGGACAAAAAGCAGCCATTAAACCTCATTTCTCAAACAAACTGGGCCTTCAAAAGGAATATTATCCTCTCCCTAATTCCTGCCATTTCTGCTGACACTTTTCAGTACAAGAGTTAGATACTACTTAAAACCATTTTGTGGAGTCTTTTCATTAAGGGGAGATCTGTACATTTCAAGTGAGAGAACAGATTATATAGGGGCTCTAAGAAAAAAGTAAAAAAAACCCCAAA